>CM064544.1:16588231-16687004 GCA_032716605.1 Paralithodes platypus | reverse complement strand
CACATTCTGGTCAACCAATCTTTAGATCAGCGGGAGGAAGGGTACCGAGAAGGGGTTGAAAGTTGATGCGGTTGAGAGTTTAGTGTCAACGGACCTTCTCGGGGACCTCAGTATTAAGGACCAAATATCGAGTCTGGAGAAGACCCAGTACTGTTCCTGAAGGGGCAGAGGATGGGCTTAAAAAGACGAAAGAGTTTGAAGGAGGACAGGTGATGCACAGTCGGGAGATGTAGCAACAAGGTACCCTGCCGCCTACCCTATGCGAAATCGGTCGGCGAAGACGGTGCTCCGCAACTTGCTAGTGTATTTTTCCCGGTATGGTTACCCGCAGGGGCTTCAGTCAGTCCGGGGACCCAACTTCACTTCTAGCCTCTTTGTACAAGCAATGCCGCAGCATGGGATTGTTGCGGTTGTGTCCATCTGCATATCATCCGGAGAGCCAGGGTGTGTTAGAGCGATGGCACTCAGCCTTGCAATCTGTTCTTCGTTGTTGTTGCTTTGAGAGTGGGAGGGATTGGGATCTTGGCCTGCCATGTGTTTTGTTTGCTGTGTGGGAGGTACCTGGGGAGAGTTTGGGATTCAGCCCTAATGAGCTCGTCTTTGGCCACCGTGTCAGAGGGCCTCTCCATATGGTTGAAGAAGTATGGGAGGGCGCAGAAAAACCTTGTTCTATGCTCAGGTGTGTCCTCAACAGTCGAGAACGGATGTTGCGCAGTCTGGAGTTGGCTGGCCGTAATTTGACTAGCTCTCAGGCCCTCAGGAAGGACAGGTACGACCTCAAGGTTGAACTCAGGGAGTTTCACGTGGGTCAGGAGGTGTTGATTCTACTGCCCCTTGTAGGTCACCCCTTATCCGCGAAGTACGCTGGTCCTTATAGGGTGGTGGAGGAGCTATCGGACCTGGTTTACTTGGTAGCCACTCCAGACAGACAGAAGCGCAATCAGTTATTTCATGATAATCCCGTGAAGGAGTATGGGAGGCACCCCCCTGAGCCTCTCACTGTGCCTGTGATGACGTTTAGCAGTCAAGGTGGAGAAGGAGAACGGGACAGCCAAGCTCAGGTGGAGGATAACTGGAAGGATAAGAAGTTCAAATGGGCGCCTGAGTGTGAGAAGGTGTTTAGGGAAGTAAAACACCTGTTGTGCACTCACCCGATCCTCAGGGCCCCTGATTTTAGCCTACCTTCCCAACTAGCAAGGGAGGCTAGTGGTGTGGGGGCTGGTGCCGTCCTTGTGGAAAAGGACGATGATGGGCTGGAGCATCCTGTTAGTTTCTGCTCGGAGAAGTACAATTCGGCCCAGGGGAGCTGCTCTGTTGTCAAGGAGGAGCTGCTGGCGGTTGTACTTGCTCTGAGGCATTTCGAGGTCTGTGTTCCAGCCTATGGTCCGGTCGTTGTAGTTTACCCAGATCATCACCCTCTCAAGTTCTTGGACCAGTTTCACAATCGGAATATGAGGCTGACCAGGTGGTCACTAAGGTTACTGGTATATAACCTGGACATACGCCATATGCCGGTTGTGACAACGTGGTTGCAGATGGTCGTTCAAGGGTATATGATCCTGGGTAGATTGACACACGGGTAGCCTCCTGCTTTAGTTTGATTAGTATTTTGCGCTTGGTGCTTGTTGGCTCGCGGTTGTAGCCCAGCGTATTGGGTCGTAAAGCAGGAGTTGAGCGTTTGGTATAGAAGAAAAACTAGGCTTGCCCCTATAGTGCAGCCGAAATAAACAAATTATAAACATAAAAATCAAATAAAAACTCTTTCTTTGATAGTTGAATTTTTTTAGTATGTTATAGCAGTAATTCTGAGTTGCACTCCTCTCAGAATGCTGGGCTAGAGAAGCTCGCTCTTGAGGAGCATAACTACATAATTTAACCTATGGTGTTGGGGAGGGTTATAATTTTGAAAAATGTTTTGTTGAAGAACTGTGCCAGATATTTTATTGCCGCTGGGTGATGGGAAGTGGAGATATAGCATGGGTTCTAACCATCAGATTTTTGTGAGCCTTGGGGCCTCTGAGAAAAATCTTGGGGGGGGTGTGACGTTAACCACTCCGTTAGAACCGCATGGCTTGTCCTACAGTGACTCGCTAGGATCGCCAGGGCAGTGGATGGGGCTACAGTTTGTGTATTAGAGTGTGCTTTATTTCATGTGAAAGCTCGTGTCATGGGCAGTCCAGAAAGGCTCTTTGTTTTCGCCCATGTCAAGGCTTTATATATTTAATTGTAAAGTATATGTTTTATCCTTAACTAGTAATGATAAGATCAGAGAGAGAGAGAGTAGAACAGAGTGAGAGGGGGCGCGTAGTGTTTTTGCCCCGCTCGATGACGTCACAGCTGACTGGACTCGTGGGGATTGGTTGAGGGAGTTCTTTACCATGCTTGGTGATGTAATGTTTTGCTAGATACTTTGTTAGTGGCTAGAGGACTTGTAACCGCTTTTTTTCCCACGCGGCTCGAGCTGGTGCGAGTATATATACAGTTCCTCGCCACTCTCTCCCTCAGATCTGGTTTCTAGAGCGCACCCATCTTTTTCCCTTGCTACCTGTACCCCGTTCGCACCTGAGAATCTTTTCCTCTGCCTATCTCTCTCATTTTCCATATCTTTCACCACCTTTTTATTAATATTATACCCCCTCTGGTTAACTCTGCAAAATCAGCTTCATGCTGGCCAGTTGTATTGTGCGTTAAGGTCTGATATAACCTATGTATGTTAGTTGTTAAGATAGTGGATCACGAAGCATTGGTTGGCATTTATATTGTTTAAGTACTGCATCCTTTAATTATTAGTGTTCTGCTGGATTAGATAATGCTAGACTAGGAGTCTGATATTATAAGGTATTGTTTCCTATGAGTGCTGGTTTTAGTTAAAAGCTGCACGACATACCTGAGAACTGGAGTTGATTGAGTAAATTCTAGTCTGTGTGCCATTGAGAATAGAGCATGCACGAATGAGGGCTTTTTGCCTATACCATTCTGCACTGTTCTAGTCTCGATTGTTTGTCTTTGAGGTACGCCAGGAGAACGCTTAATACTTCGGTATTAGGTTCTCAACAGAGCTAACCCTTCATTATAACGTAATATTTGACGCACAGACTTGAGATTTGCACTAGGCTATGCGGCATGCCATGCGCACCAGTATCTCGTATCATTGACTCTAGCTAGACTTTATCAATCATAGTAGACATTAAGTATATTACCTAATTACTCTTTTTATGCATACCCGTTTATGATTACACAAGCATTTCGCAGCCTAGTTTGATGTATTGAGACACAAACGACTTAGGCTCTTTTTGTTGATAGGAATACTGCATTGTCGTGGCGATTATTATTATTGTTGTTGTGTTTAGGATATTCTTGGCTCCGACGGCATTATATATATATTCTGCCTTTTTGTGTGCATAGCCTGCACGAGCATTGTTCCGCTGCCTGCCTTTTTGGGTTCCATTTCCGATACGAGCATCTTTATAGCATCTAACATTTAAAGAAGATTCCTTGTTAGTGTTGAAGGACTTTAGTGCACTTTCTTTCATGCAGGAGTGCCTGACATTTATTAATTAAAGTAACGTAAGCTGTAACTTCTCTTACCACCTTACTTTGCCTACCATAACCAAGCACCTTCGGTTATAGGTAGTAATAGGCTGTTTTCACATAACATTAAGCCTAGAGTAGACGCACATTTATTGAGAGTTTGATAGCCTATTATTGCATATAGAACTCTGTAGAGTATTTGTGTTCTTTGTTCACTGGGAATATACATCAGAGGTTGGAGCTAGCGCTTTCCGTTGTAACATTTATGCCATTACTAGTCCAATGAATAAGAGCCCTGATATATTTGAACCCCAGTCGTAACAATGCCCACATCCAACTCTCGTGTCACACCGTCCACCTCAAGCTCCATTCTGACCAGCGGGTAAGACCGCGTAGCATTGATGCCTTGAACCACCACAACCCGAGCCACGTTAATAGGCTTGCCAGTGAAGTTCTTAATAAGTGTCTGGGAAGCGCCCGTATCACGCAACAACTCAAGCCTATGCTCCACACCAGCCCACCTCACAGTGCTGTGCCCCCTATGACCACAAAAAGCATCTCGGACGGGTGATGAGCCCTCCTGCTGCTTCTGCACCGACTGTGACTTCGCAACCGACATATTACCCCGGGCAAACGCGGAAGACCTCAAAGACACACCGATGTTGCTCACTAGTGACACCACTGCTGTAGGCGGTGTGCTCGGACATGAGCGCGTAATATGCCCCTTCTCATGACACTTGAAACATTCCACTTCGCTCTCCGACTTCCTCTGAGGTGAGGAAGGGCCCTGGCCTTTCTTGAACAGGAAGGGTTTCGACTTGGGTTCATAATTGGTAACAGTACTCTTAACACCTTACGAGCGGCCTATGTGGTTTATTTATATGTACCGCACAGCGGGGTGTTTTTAGCCAAAATAGGGCTGTTTACGTGATCATTTTCATGCCTAAATAAGACCCAGAACGTAAAACAAGTACCTATCCCTGAAAGGGCATAAACAGAGCTTTCGATGGATCCTTGTATGATGGATAGTTTTCTTGCAATAACCGTGCAACGCGAGTGCAAAAAGCAGGTAATTCGGTACTTTCGGTACATAATTGAGTATGTAGCGAGTGAGAGAGGGAGGAGGGAGCTGAGATTTGTGTCAGTAGGTTCGCCGCGGTGGTCTGGAGCAGTCATACGCTCGCTAGTCTCCTGCCACCACTTGTCTCTCTCTCTCAGCCACATTACGTGCTGAAATTGCCACTCGACCTATGTCGAGCGCCGCCACATAGTCCAGCTTTATTTAACTCGACTTATGTTGCTCGCCGCTAATTAAGGGTTAAATGGATAATTATTTGGTTCATTAATTTGGGGGGGTGGAGTGGTACGCCCCTGGTTACCTGCCTCAGCTCTCTGTGCAGACCCGCACCCACGAATCAATGACACCCTAAGGTCAGCCAGCTCAGCCGCCTTCTGCAGAGTTTTCGGTTGCTTTTCTTTAAGGTTAAGAGTCAAGTCACTGCCAGTACATTTAAAAAATTGTTCGAGCAACACTAGTTGTTTTACTGAATCAAAAGTAGTTGCCTTCTCCGACCTTAACCAATTTTCAAATGCATCTGACAGCTCTCTAGCGTGTTCCTGGAAATTACTCTCCTTTCTTTTTGGAACCACCCTAAACTTCAGCCTATAGGTCTCTGGCTGTAGCTCATACGCCCTCAGGACAGCCTCTTTTAACAACTCGTAATTCACACAGAAATCTAGGGGCAAAGCATCGTACGCCTTGAGTGCTTTCCCCGTCAAACGTGAAGAAACAAGGGCTGCCCACTTCTCCTCGGGCCATTGGCGCTCCTGGCACTTTTTCGAACCGGAGAAAATATTCTGTAACTCCTAACTCATCAAACACTGGAACCAACTTTAGTAGGTGCGACAGGGACTGGTCATGGGGTCGCCCCCCCCTGGACGACCCGGTTCCTCGTCACCTCTACACGAGTTTTCTCTAGGTCAATATCGACACAATACCTTGCAGACTCATACTTGAGCTCAGCCTCACGTATGGCCTTTCTCTCCTCAGCCTGAATCCTAAGCTCAGATTCCCGCTGCTCCTGCTGCTGCCTGAGCTCTGCCTCATACTTTCGTTGCTCGAGTTTGGCGAGTTCGAGCTGAAACAACATCTCGGAAGACAAACCCTGAAGAGGGGGTGCTACTACCGGGGACCCACCCAATGAGTCACTTAGAGGCATACCCAACCGCCAGCGGGCATCGGCCTGTGGGAACGTACTCGGCCCCGGACCCCGAGGGGGCGCCATGACAGGAGTTGAGTGGAATGGGGGCTGGGACGAAGGTGCCCCAGCTCCCACTCCACCCGAACCCCCATGCACCCCACCCAGCACACAGGCAACCAGCTCACTTCTCGACATACCGCTAGTACCGGAAAACCCTAAGACCGTGGCTACACACTGCAGTCTGTACCGGTCTAGCCCCTACACATGGTCCGCCGACACAGGCTCCTCCAAAAAAATTCGAGCATCCTCCTCATTGTTCACCACCCGAACGCCGTTAAACAACTCCACCTTCTCCACCTCCTCGCCTGTCTCTCGCACTGTACCCTCACTATGCTCAGACCCGTCCAGTGACATGATGGAGTCAAAAAACAAATTCTCAAGTCCAGACAAAATAGCCAAACTCTTGCGTAGCTTTATTCACCAACAAATATTTGAAGATGTTCTTGAGTGCAATACTAGGTCACCAATAACTCCAACAAGTTCTATATATCCTCAAAAACAATGTCTACTGCCAACAATGCGAGAAACAAATTCAACCCCAAATGGCAATAAGATTTCTCCCAAAAAAAACTGCAATATTCAGTTCACTATATTCTGGTCTAAGGTCGCCATTTGTTATGAAGACTAAGATAAGATACTAGGCAAGGTCGCCATTTGTTACGACCGGCACTACGAAATAAACAAGGGCAATCAATATTGGACTAGATGATAGGCTATATCTGCAACAACGGTACGCTAATTCCAAACCCTCGAACTATTACGCCGGCGAACAAAACACTTAAAACCCTCCAGAGTTAATCTACTGGATAACGGGGTATCAATTAACTGGGTTTTTGTGCACTTCTACAAAGGCTTACCGATGACGGCAGAGCTTACTCACAACAGGAGTACTTTACGTTAATAAAATGCTCTTAAGTAATAACAATGCTTGAATAAACTATAATAAGATTTAATAAAGGAGTATATGCTCACGTTAACTTTAGTGTGAGTCTGTACTGAACACTAAACTCTACAGTGCTCTATGAAAGGACTGGAAGTCTAGTCCTACAGCAATCAGGTATAGAATCTTCTGAAAACGTCTGATGCTCTAAGATGCTCGTTAACCCGGGAGCTGCAGGGAGACTCTTAAGCGTTCCCCCGGCGGACTGCGGGAAGACTCTTAAGAGCAGAGCTTTTGAACGCGTACCAAAACCGCGCGTTTATAGCCAGGCGGCTGAAAATTGGTGTGGGTATAGTACTACATGTCAACTCTCGACACCACCCCGCCAAACGCTCGCCCCGCACTCGTGCAAGCACCACCGCGCCAGTAACCAAGCACTAGTCATGGAGCCCACACGTCCCTCACGCTTGCTCCCTGATGACACAACCAGCCCTCCTTCTGGTGGTGTTAGCCGCCGTGGAAGGCAGAGGGTGGCTGCTAAAGACCCTAGCTACCAGTACGACACGCCCTACAGCTCGGAGGACGAAACACCAGCACCCAAAGCACGAAAAACACGTGCAAGCACGGCAAAGTTACAGAGGTCATTGGTGTTTCAGGACACTGCCACCACGACCCAGGTCACTGCAACAACCACTACCACCACCACTGCCACCACTGCCACCCCTGCCACCCATGCCACCGGTACCAGCGACGCAGGAGGCCGCCCTAGGGCTGCAGAACCTGCGGGGGCAGGAAAAATTAAAGGCACGGGCGTAGGGAAGAGAACCCGTACGCCAGCCACAGTGACCCTACCACCACCACCACCACCAGCCGCCCCTGGCCCGGCTGCCCCTGCTGCCCCTGCCCAAGGAAAAGGGAAGGGGAAGGGGAAGGGGAAAGGGAGAGGGAAAGCAACTGCTGGCCCTGCTGGCCCTGGTGTCCCTGCCGGCCCTGCTGCCCCTGATGCTCCTGCTGCCCCTGCTGCCCCTGCCGCCCCTGCCGCCCCTGCCCAAGGAACAGAGAGAAGGGCGACAGGCACCACCATCATCTTGCCTGCCTCCAGGGCCACAAGACCACGCACCACTGCTGCCCCTGCCACCCCCTCTGCTGTCCCTGTCCATAAGACTCCCGCACGTGCTAAAGTGACCCGGAAAACTCTGACACCATCAAAGTATGCCGCCCTGCTGTTTGATTGTGATTCGCAGGGCATTGGCAGCCCGGATTTCGATGACGAAGCCCTAGCACGGGACCAAGGGTGGGGGGATTTGGGAGTGGACAGTGGGAGTGAGTCCGACGTCGGTGACGAGAATGAGGAAGGGCATCGTCTGTCAAGTGAAGAGGAGGGTGATGATGATGCAGTGCTGTATCGCGACCATGGAAGCGATATTTCAGACGATGAAGGAGACGCAGACGACATTCCGATCCCTGGGCTGCCTTCGTTCGATTGGTCTGACGGGGTCAATTTTGTACCTGACGTGCCCCAGTTCAATCCTGGGACATCAGGAACAACTGACGACTGGCCCTGTGACGATCAAGCGAACGAAA
The DNA here is from genome assembly GCA_032716605.1 of Paralithodes platypus. Taxonomy (NCBI): domain Eukaryota; kingdom Metazoa; phylum Arthropoda; class Malacostraca; order Decapoda; family Lithodidae; genus Paralithodes; species Paralithodes platypus. The sequence goes on along the minus strand of CM064544.1, from coordinate 16,678,748 downwards.
GCGACTTCTTCCTCGCTTTTTTCGATATGGAGGTAATGACGTACATCGTTGCCCAAACAAACGCCTACTACAGGTGGGTGTTTGGCAGATTGGACGTCATTTCTCCAAAAGCGAGAATACGAGGCTGGGTGGATACGACTGTGGAAGAATTCATGACGTTCTTTGCCTTGTTGTTCCTCATGCCTCTGATCAAGAAGCATGTGTTGCAACACTATTGGAAGCACGACCCTCTCATCGCCACCCCAACTTTCAATAAGTTCATGACTCGTGACAGATTTTTATTGCTGCTAAGATTTATGCACTTTGCAGACAACGACAATCCTAACAGGATTGACAGGATATGGAAAGTTCGGGATGTGTTCACCATGTTGTTGGAGAGGTATAGGAAATACTTTTACCCCTTCCTCAATTTGGTGATTGATGAGTCGCTCGTGCTCTTCAAAGGACGTCTTGTTTTCAAGCAGTATATCCCCTTGAAAAGGTATAGGTTCGGAATCAAGCTCTTCGTTTTGTGTGACTGTGAAACTGGAATAGTGCTTGACATGATCGTGTATACAGGCACTGACATTGACATACCGAAAGCCGCTGCCAATGACCCCATGGGCATGTCAGGTGCCATCGTCAGGAAAATGTTGGCACCTTACCTGGGCAAAGGCCACATCATCTACACTGACAACTGGTATACTTCTCCTGCTCTCTGCCAGTTTCTTCATGACAACCAAACAGGGTCATGTGGGACTGTCAGAAAGACAAGAAAGTTTATGCCTAAGTTCACCGGTAATGTCATTCCTCTTACAGATGCCTCCTCCAGTGACACACCTTCAGAAGACGACCTGGCCCAGGAACACCGCGAGAGGCATGTGCGAAGAAGGCGACGAAAGGGGCAGAAATACAAGCAGCTCGAGAAGTGTGGGAAAGTGATAGCCCTGAAGTGGAAGGATAAACGAGACGTCCACCTGCTTTCCACCGTCCACACAGGTGCCCAGGTGGATTCTGGCAAAAACCACTACCGAACCAGGAAGACCATCTACAAGCCCGACATGGTAGTGGACTATACCAAGAACATGCGCCTGGTGGACAAGTCTGACTGTCAGCTGTCAGGCATTGAGTGTCTGAGGAAGACTGTGAAGTGGTATCACAAGCTCTTCCTCCACCTAGTTGATATCACGATGCTCAACGCCTACAACTTGTGGTTGGTGAAGAAGGATATGTCCCCAAACCAGAAGCTGAAATTCCGGGAGTTCGTCTACAACGTCTCCATACCAACTCATGGAGAAGTATGGCACCACCACTCACAGACGTACGGCATGGCGTGGGGATCACGTTCCTGACCGCATCCAGCTGGGTGTCGAAAGACACTACCCAATCAACACCGAGCTGATTGGCACTCGTCACAGGCAGGCGCAGTGCACCGTTTGCAGCTCCAGTGTCAGGAAACCACCATGTCACCAAAAGAGTCACCTCAATGTGCGCCGAGTGCAAAGTTCCACTCTGCCTGGGTGACTGCTTCAGGGACTACCACACCTTCAACAATTATTGAGTGTCGCCCCCTGCCCTGCCCTGTCCTGGACTCGCCCCGTGCCCTGCCCTGGACTCGCCCCCTGCCCTGCCCTGGACTCGCGCCCTACCTTACCTGACCTGACCTAATTGATCACGCTACCTCATAATGTGACATATATATTATATAATGTATAAGTTCCAAAGATGTCCCTGTGATATAGCTTTTACATTACGGTATATAATTGTATGTTTCATTATTTAGTTTATAAGTTTCAAAGATTTACATGTAATATGCCTTCTTTTTTTAGTATATCAATATATATGTTTGTTATAGCACCTGACCTAATTGATCACGCTACCTCATAATGTAACATATATATTATATAATGTATAAGTTCCAAAGATGTCCCTGTGATATAGCTTTTACATTATATAATTGTATGTTTCATTATTTAGTTTATAAGTTTCAAAGATTTACATGTAATATACCTTCTTCTTTTAGTATATCAATATATATGTTTGTTATAGCCTAAGTAATGTGTATATATTTTCTTACCTCAAATGAATTGTACAAAAATAAATATGTTTCATCATGTCAAACCTACTAAGATAATAAAATAAAACAATAAAAAAAAAATACAAGGTCATGTCATTGTATTCTTACAATATGATATATTCTATGAATATTTCATATTGTTTGAATACAATGGCATGATCTTGTAAAAAACAAAATTTATCAAAAAATTTCTAGACAGTATAAAACCTTCCCCATAACCCCTCCTGGATTCGATCCCACTACCCTACCACACTTTGAGTTTTCCAGTCCGCGACCTTACCAACCATGCCACAGGAGCTCATACCAAATATCACTCAAAACTTTGTGTCTACAATCGAAATGACAATATACAAAAAAAAAAATTATCCCACCAATTTACGTTTGTAAATTGATGGGATTATCAATTATATCATGCCAAGGTTTATAAAAGTTTGTCTCTGTCAAGAATTAGTAATTATATAACTTTATTCTGTCAAAAATTGCCCAAACACTCAGCAAAATTACCCCTCTCAGTGTGACTCCACTCATTATCACACGGTCACGGGGTGACCCTTGCCGCTCCTTACACAGATCTGCTCCAGCCACAACAGCTCTGTCTGGGAACAAAATGTGTATAAATACAATAATGCATAAAATACTCTTCACAAATACATTTGTATTGTATAATATTGTAAATAAAAATTAATAATAACTGTGTGGGTGTCGAAAATTGGTCAACCAGCTTTCTTATGTCTCGCCTACGCGCGTATATTGGATTATACATAGTCATGACTGTCATACAAATACTTGCAGTAGGTCTCGAATATACATTTAGATTGCATATTACTTGGAAATAAATAAATATAAGTTTCTCTGGTGGCAATCTACCCTTTCGCAAGTGTAAGGAGACACCAGTCTATATTTAGCTCTCTATCACAAAAGGCAATCTACCTGTGTTTACTGACCACCCTCGTTGCTGGTCTATAATATAGTACTTTAGTACAGTCAATGGCCTACATGTTTCTGTGGTACTTCACATGTGTCTAAAATGCAATATCTGCTTGCATAAAAATGCAATTCTGAAGTCCATTTATACGTACGACATACGCATGTCTCAGTTTCTCTCTCTCTCTCTCCATTCCTGACTCATGTTATTGTAGACCTCTTGGTGGCAAACGAACACCAGACAACTGGTAGACATAAGGTTCAAAATACCAAGATATCCATACGCCTCGGGCGCCTCCACAATTATCACAAAGCTGGCTATCTATCTAGAGATCTCCCTGCCTGCCTTCCCTCTCTCCACGGGACTCACTCACTCCCTGCATGCCTCCCTCCCACCCACCCCCCCTTTCAGGGTTCCGTCTGCTAGAAACCCATTGATAAAGTGGGTAAAATATCGCATGAATTGGTCTATATGCGGTATAATTTTGATATATGGCACGTCTACATACGTACAAGGTCTGTATTATAGCATGACAGTGCTCTAAGTACAAGAGATAAGTGATATTTATGGCCTAACCCACCCTCTTCCCCTTTCATTCCCAGCACAACTCACTCACACCTTGGTTCACGCATAGAAACTCATTGATAATGTGCGTAAATATCGCATGAATTGGTCTATATGCGGTATATATTTTGATATATGGCACGTCTACATACGTACAAGTCTGTATTATAGCATGACAGTGCTCTAAGTACAAGATATAAGTGATATGTATGGCATAAACCACACTCTCAGCTCATAAATTGCCGCCAAACCTCCACCCCATCTTCATTCCCGCCTAAAAATTCTCTTATAATTCCCTTATATATTGCAATTTTTGGTCACTATGAGGCGTCACATTGTTATATGGGTGGCCTACACACGTATACATACTCTACATAGCCTAAAAGGGATAAAAAAGGAGATATACGTGATAATACGCGGTAACCCACCCCCTCCTTCTATCCCCTGGGCGCGTGAAAATTCGGCAGGGAAATCTCGCCGCTCGATGACAATCTAGCCGCGCGGTGCCATTCGCTCCACATTTTTCAACTACGGACCGTTCCCCCACCCCCCCCCAGACATTTTTTGGGGGGTCAAATATATATGGGCCGATGCACGCAAACATTCCCTACACGATGATGTACTTTTTATCGAAATTGGCAATGGGTCCCAAAATCATCATACATGCGCACAGTCTTACCCTGTAGAAAAACCCCTGTGCGCACGTCTTAGGTTAATACAGAACAGAAATAAATGCAGGGGCAGGACACCAAAGCGTGTATCTTAAATACACCAATAAGTAGGATACATATATATATAACAAGGGAGTGCAACAACTCTGTGACAGCACTAATAATCACCACTCAAAACGGTGCTTCCTTAGCCAATGTAACAGCCAAACTGGGTTGTGCACTATGCATCAACCTAGGCTAAAATAATGCGTGAATAATTCCTAAAGCATACACAATTAAAGTTAATAAACACAATGCTGTCTTTCTCACTAATAAAGTCTAGCAGTGGCATAAAAGGTACTAGGAAATTAGGCCGAGCGCAAGCATGCTCGTAGCCTACTGTCTCCCCTTGAACAGATTTCCCTTATGTTACGTTAAGTAACTTGGAGGCTCTCTTGGTAAGTCCAGATCTCAAGTATCTGGTCTTACCCTGGCGCTCCACAAAGGTCAACAAAATGAGGTAGCAAGTATGCAGGTGAGATTAGGCAAAAGCCCTTCACTTGTATACTGCTACACTCGCAAAGGAAAATATGCACAAGGGTTACAGGCTAGCTAGCTTCGTCGATGTTGTACAGGCTCTGACTTGCCACATACATAACTCAGACAACGACCAAGATACCTTCCACTGTCTAGCATTAAATAATAAGAGAGAACAGCCCAATAATTAGAAGCACCCCAACACTATGATACCATTTGACTATGACTCTACTAATCCCTAAAACTAGTGCAAACATATATGGAGAGCTGGTGCTGGTAATACGACTGGCCGACTATGGAAGTCGTATGCAGAACCAGAAGGGACAAGTAATGGAATAAAGAGAGAAGTATGAAAACGAAGAAGTTCAGAGAGAGAGAGATAGTAGTAGGCTATAGAGGGTTATATGGGGGACAGATTTCTAGGGACGTCTAATACCATGCACGCTGGGCCAAGCTCTACAGAAGAAAACGCGGGCAGGAGCCCCCCAGCACTAACAAAGGCAGCAGCACCCAATCACAGACCACTACATCATGAAATGCAGGCGTCCTTAGGCCGCGCCAGGATCCGCCAGCCAATCAAGGGCGTGGGAAAGCTCGCGCGAGGGAGAACTCCTCCGAGCGAGGGAGGCAGCACATACATACACACGCACATGTTACCACCACGCTGCCCGCTCTCTTTCTCCTTACAACTTCACACAAGGCATCTTATATTGTATCAATGATATAAAATACTTCCAAGTGTCACAGACAAGACTAAAGATCACCACTGATCTGTCTGTGACAACATGAACTCTATGAAAGAAAGAACATCGTTCTACGATTATTGTAGCCCATTTCACTGCCCTGGCGAGCGCTAGCGAGTTACGAGTGCATTCTGGCAAGCTGGCCAGCGTAACAATATGTTTGTCTACTACATAATGACAGTCATGGTACATGATATGTTTGTCTACTACATAATGACAGTCATGGTACATGATATGTTTGTCTACTACATAATGACAGTCATGGTACATGATATGGTGGTCTACTACAAAATGACAGTCATGGTACATGATATGTTTGTCTACTACATAATGACAGTCATGGTACATGATATGTTTGTTCTGACATACGGAGCCCTGTATGTTAATTTAAGAGTTAGAATTAGAGTTGAAGGAGCCCACTACCCAAAACGGTGAAGCAGACTAGCGAACGAGCGAGTGGGCAAACCATCTCCCCCCATACCAGCATGCTAGCCTTCACACTTCGATGACCGATGCTATGACGTATGATCGACGCCAGGAGCTGTGAATGGACCTCGCACCTGTTATGTGATTCGAGGAGCTATGATTGGCGCCGGCACCACCCGCCGCCCCCTGATTCGTTCCTACACCATCATTGTTTGGTATATAAGACCCGAGTTGTGGGCATTCAATCAGTCTCATTTGGAGTTGGGGAAGGTGAACTTGCAGCTGGAGGAAGACGGGGTGAAGTATTATAATGGGATTGTGACAGTCAGATTATATAAATGTGTGTTAAGTGTGTTCGGTGTAAACACTTATGTTATGTTGGTTAGTGAGATATGTGATTGGGAATTAACGTGAACACTACTATTATGTGTTTAACTATTTGATTGGGAATTAACGTGAACACTACTATTATGTGTTTAACTATTTGATTGGGAATTAACGTGAACACTACTATTATGTGTTTAACTATTTGATTGCGAATTACCGTTAACGCTCCTATTTATGTACTTAACTATTTGATTGGGAATTAACGTTAACGCTATTATTATGTACTTAACTATTTTAGTTGACTAACTTGTGGACTAAAGCAACTCTTTAAGTAATTGGGTTATGATGAAAGTAATACTATTGTTTTATATTAATACTTACGAGTTCTTTCATTTTCTTTGAATTAAGCTTACAGTGCTTAATGGTGCTTAGTACGGTGATGCTATTGTCTCTTATTAGTAATATCGCCTTAGACTAACATGGCTGTGTTAATATTACTTCTAGTGATTTTCTAAGCTGAAGAAAATTCTTTTGCTTCAAAATATTATATTTTGCTTTTCATATTATTTGAGTGAGACCTGAATCGAATCTATGAAACGATCCTGTAACTTTATTTACTCATAATCAAACCTCAATGTTACGTGGTTAAGAAATAAATTTAACTAATTATTAAATATATATCTAACTTTTTTATGTGCCTTTGATATTACTCCTGATGATAATAATAATATAATACTATTAACGTAAGACAAGAACCAAGAATAATTACATTAAATATAAATAAAAGGACATAGAAGAAAACTATCTATCATTCAAAAAGGGTAAGAGACAGAAATATCTTACTTTAATATTTATCTTTCAAGACTTTTTATAAAATTAATAGTCCTTCTTTAGCTATAACTTATTCGGGTTCATAACCATAGCCTACTAAGCTTCGGTTAAATAATAATTCTTTATAAATACTACATGACTTTAATTAGTTTCAGTATTTTTCATAAGTAAGAGTATCAGTCAATAAAGGATACCAAGTCCTAAGATCCAAAAGGAAAGGAAGCAACAACAAGGAAATATTTTATTAGATTTTACTTTTTGTTTTGCCTTCAGCTGACTGATACCTTAATATATATCTCTGTGCTATCTAGATTCATCAAGTTAACCACTTGAGGATCAAGATACGTAACAGAAGAGTTGGCGACCTTGCCAGGATTCGTTTCATACAGTTTCACTCAGTTTCATTACCGTTTCACTACTTAAAAACCAAATATTAATCATGCCTCAACTAATTAATGAAGAAGATGCTCGAGTTTTCATAGAATCAGAACCCACATCCCCTGATATTGACTGTCTGTCAAAATCTGAACTGAAAGTGCTTGCCTCACATCTCCAATTAACTGTCTCAAACATGTCCAAAGTAGAGGTGGCTCAGACCATAAAAACCCACCTGTTCCCTGTTGAAGGCTGGGAGGGTGACGGAGCAGTTGGTGGGATCCCGAGTAAACCTAGCCAACTTAATGTACAATTGCCACCTGGTTTGACCGGTGATCAAATATTCGAACTAGAACAAGCCAAACTAAAAATAGAACTAGCCAGAATAAATGCCGAAGCAAATACCGAAGAAGCCAGAATAAAAGCCAGAGCAACGACCGAACAATATGAATATCAATATCGTACGGCTCAACTAAATGTCAATACAAATGCTCCCTTAATTGCTCCCCCTCTGGGATTAATATGACTAGTGTCATTCCACCTTTCACTGAGGATAATGTGCAGGATTTCTTTGTTTTGTTTGAGGAAGTTGCTGGAGGTATGAAGTGGACAAGAGATCAATGGCCTTTTATGTTACAAACTGTTTTGACAGGGCAGGCTCGAGCCACGTATTTGTCAGAAGTAGCAGAAGTTAGGCAGGATTATGACAATCTCAAAGAAGCTATCCTAAAAACCTATCAATTGCAGCCTGAGGCTTACAGGCAATCTTTCCGTAAAAAACCAGAAGAAAGTAGAAGAAACCCATAAGGTATTTGCCAGGACCATGACTAAAACTTTCAATCATTGGGTCAAGAGTAAGAAAGTCACAAGCTACAACGATCTGAAGGAGTTGGTCCTGTTAGAAAATTTCCTATGGAAAATTGATTCTTCTGTATCCTATCATTTAAAGGGGAAAAGGGTAGATTGTCTTGCCGACGCTGCTGAACATGGCTGACACATACGTGCTCAACAACAAATTTCGTGGAAAGAAGCCCTACGATAATTCTAGTTCTAATTTTAAGTATCCGCAATCACAAATCTGACCGACCCAGTCACAAGCCTATAACGTCTTCCCCAGCTAGCCAATATAGAAATGTTCCCCCAACTAAAAAATGCGACTCAGGGCAATGGTAACAGAGGTGGGCCCCAAACTAATAGTAATGCTCAAAGAGGGAACGTTCCCGTATCCCCTAAAGTATGTACTTTTTGTGGCATGAGAGGCCACCTAGCTTATCAGTGCTGGGCCAAGGAAAAAACCGAGAGATCGGGGCAGACAGTTGCCGCCGTATCTCAAATTCCATGTGTGCCTTTAATGCAGGGCTCCCGACAGGAGTACCTAGCACCAAATGTTCCTTTAATGCAGGACTCCCGACAGAAGGAGTACCTAGCACCAAAAGTTCCTTTAATGCAGGACTCTCGACAGAAGGAGTACCTAGCAGCTAACGTAAATCATCTAGACAGGGGTGTAGTAGCATGTGTGGTGCAACCCACAAGGGTTAAACCAATAATAATTTCACCATCAGTGCAGGACAGTTACCGTCCCTTTATTTCATCTGGCAACGTGAGATTAAATGGTTGCATGCATGAGGTAAAAATTCTGAGAGACACAGGTTCTACTAGCACCCTCATGGTGAATCCTTACACGGAGTGCCCACCTGGCGAACCAGTTGTAATGAGAGGTGCTGGAGGCCAGTTTTATGCATACTTGGTAAAAGGCGAAATTGAATGTGAGTTACTACAGGGTGAGGCCAACCATAGCTTTGTGTAGGTCCCAAGATATCCCTGTGCCTGGGGTAACACTCCTTTTGGGGAATGATGTAGCAGGTGAGAATGTCCGACCAGACCCCATTTTGTCACTTTCCCCTGTTAACGAGCCACTAACCCGTGAGCTCGACAAGGAGTTGCCAACTGTTTTCCCTGTGTGTGCTGTACAAATTCAATGTCTCAAGTAGCAGTTCCCTCAGACAGAAATGTACCGAATGTAAGAGTTGATGAAAGGGATGATGAGAGTGTGAATGATGCTCCAACTGTGCCTGATGATGTGACTGAGGTGGATTTATCTGACACCTTTATGGCTCATCTTGACCCTAACGATGACCATGCAACCCCTCAAAATTGTCCTAGCGGCCTGGTAGAGCTACAGAGAGATGATCGTGAATGCAAGGAGTTAGCTGCCAGGTCCGTGAGTGAAGAGGAATGCGAGAAGGAGGGTGTGAATGTTTTCTACCTCAAAGGAGGAGTATTGTGGCGAAGATGGAGACCGCCACACAGACCAATCGATGACGGGGCTTGGGACGTCCATCAAGTAGTAGTCCCCAAACCTTGTCGTAAAGATATCATGGAAATGGCACATTGTATACCATTGGCAGGACACCTAGGTGTGAGAAAAACTCTAGACAGAATCAGATCCCACTTTTACTGGCCAGGAATGCGTGCAGATGTAGTGGAGTGTTGTAGAGTGTGTCACACTTGCCAGATGACGGGAAAACCCAATCAGAAAGGTGCCTGTACATCCCCTGGTGCCCCTTCCCCTTTTCGAGAATCCTTTTACTCGGGTGGTAGTGGACATTGTAGGCCCATTGCCTAAGACTTCCCAAGGTAACATTTATTTATTAACTATCATGGACATGGCAACTCGCTACCCAGAGGCTATACCCTTAAGGACTACCTCTGCTCCAACTGTAATCAAGGAACTGCTCAAATTTTTCACCAGAATGGGTTTCCCCCATGAGGTGCAAAGTGATCAAGGAACTAATTTTACCTCTAACATTTTCCAGCAGTCCCTGAAGGAGTTGGGTATCGAGCATGTAAAGTCTAGCACCTACCACCCAGAGAGTCAAGGGGTTCTCGAACGATATCATCAGACATTAAAGGGAATGTTACGTAAGTATTGTACAGAGACCGGAGTTGAGTGGGATAAGGGGGTACCTTTTCTTTTATTTGCTACTCGTGAGGTTCCAACTGAATCCCTGGGTTTTTCCCCTAATGAGCTAGTTTTTGGCCAACCTTTATCTGCCAAGTTCAGGGGCCCATATAAGACCATTCGGAGGGTGAGCATTTCCGATTATGTACTAACTACCCCAGACAGGAGAAAGCCCGCGCAAGTATTCCATATAAATATGTGAAGCCCTACCATAGGTCCCCTGATTCCTCTCTTCCAGATTCTCCCACTGTGGCAGTGAATGTCAGGACCTGTGAGCAGCCTGGTGCGGACAAAGTCTTCAGTTCTCTTACTGACCCGCAACAGACTGTTCCAGAGCCTGAAGGTATCCATGCAGACTTTGACTTGTCATGTAGCCTATCCAACTTTCAGTATAATTCAGTGGCTTTGAGGGAATTACCATCTAAACTATGTCATCTTCCCTCTGATCAAGCGAACCAACTAATCTCTGTTTTATCTCCGTCTCCCCATGTGTTCCGTGATACTCCAGGGCTCACTTCTTTGGCCGTGCACGACATCGACGTAGGGGATGCAACTCCCATTAAACTATCCCCCTTACCGTGTCTCGCCACAACGCAGGAGTATACTGCAGGTCGAGCTTGACTTAATTTTTTCAAACCAGCTGATCACAAGGGCCTTAAGCCAGTGGAGTAGTCCGGTCATACTTGTGCCAAAGCCAGACGGGAGCCATAGGTTTTTTGTAGGGTCTATAGGCAAGTCAATGCTGTCAAAAAGAACGATACCTACCCACTGCCACGGATCAAAGATTGCATTTCCCAGGTTGGCCTCATGCAGCAGTAAGTATAATTTAATGAGAGGATTTTGGCAATTAGCTCTGCCTTGTAGCGAGGTAAATATCATGCTTTTGTAGTGCGCTTTTAAGCCTTCAGCTGTGAGATGCCTTGCAGTTCGAATAACGCTCCAGCTACGTTCCGGCTATGTTCTGATGTGGTACCTGGAGACGTTGCCTACTTTGGGTGATATCCTTATTATATCCTCATTATAATCTTGCTGTTGCCAATCTGGTGGTGAATCTATTTATGTATTATGTTTAATATTATGTACTATACTCCTTAAACTCTTTTCTAGGGGGGAGGTCTGACATACGGAGCCCTGTATGTTAATTTAAGAGTTAGAATTAGAGTTGAAGGAGCCCACTACCCAAACGGTGAAGCAGACTAGCGAACGAGCGAGTGGGCAAACCATCTCCCCCCATACCAGCATGCTAGCCTTCACACTTCGATGACCGATGCTATGACGTATGATCGACGCCAGGAGCTGTGAATGGACCTCGCACCTGTTATGTGATTCGAGGAGCTATGATTGGCGCCGGCACCACCCGCCGCCTCATGATTCGTTCCTACACCATCATTGTTTGGTATATAAGACCCGAGTTGTGGGCATTCAAATCAGTCTCATTTGGAGTTGGGGAAGGTGAACTTGCAGCTGGAGGAAGACGGGGTGAAGTATTATAGATGTGGATTGTGACAGTCAGATTATATAAAATGTGTGTTAAGTGTGTTCGGTGTAAACACTTATGTTATGTTGGTTAGTGAGATATGTGATTGGGAATTAACGTGACATACTATTATGTGTTTAACTATTTGATTGGGAATTAACGTGAAACACTACTATTTATGTGTTTTAACTATTTGATTGGGAATTAACGTGAACACTACTATTATGTGTTTAACTATTTGATTGCGAATTAAACGTTAACGCTACTATTTATGTACTTAACTATTTGATGGGAATTAACGTTAACGCTATTATTATGTACTTAACTATTTTTAGTTGACTAACTTGTGGACTAAAGCAACTCTTTAAGTAATTGGGTTATGATGAAAGTAATACTATTGTTTTATATTAATACTTACGAGTTCTTTCATTTTCTTTGAATTAAGCTTACAGTGCTTAATGGTGCTTAGTACGGTGATGCTATTGTCTCTTATTAGTAATATCGCCTTAGACTAACATGGCTGTGTTAATATTACTTCTAGTGATTTTCTAAGCTGAAGAAAATTCTTTTGCTTCAAAATATTATATTTTGCTTTTCATATTATTTGAGTGAGACCTGAATCGAATCTATGAAACGATCCTGTAACTTTATTTACTCATAATCAAACCTCAATGTTACGTGGTTAAGAAATAAATTTAACTAATTATTAAATATATATCTAACTTTTTATGTGACTTTGATATGACTCCTGATGATAATAATAATATAATACTATTAACGTAAGACAAGAACCAAGAATAATTACATTAAATATAAATAAAAGGACATAGAAGAAAACTATCTATTCATTTCAAAAAGGGTAAGAGACAGAAATATTCTTACTTTAATATTTATCTTTCAAGACTTTTTATAAAATTAATAGTCCTTCTTTAGCTATAACTTATTCGGTTCATAACCATAGCCTACTAAGCTTCGGTTAAATAATAATTCTTTATAAATACTACATGACTTTAATTAGTTTCAGTATTTTCATAAGTAAAGAGTATCAGTCAATAAAGGATACCAAGTCCTAAGATCCAAAAGGAAAGGAAGCAACAACAGGAAATTATTTTATTAGATTTTACTTTTGTTTTGCCTTCAGCTGACTGATACCTTAATATATATCTCTGTGCTATCTAGATTCATCAAGTTAACCACTTGAGGATCAAGATACGTAACATTGTCTACTACATAATGCCAGTCATGACACATGATATGTTTGTCTACTACATAATGACAGTCATGGTACATGATATGTTTGTCTACTACATAATGACAGTCATGGTACATGATATGGTTGTCTACTACATAATGACAGTCATGGTACATGATATGTTTGTCTACTACATAATGACAGTCATGACACATGATATGTTTGTCTACTAAATAATTACAGTCATGGCAGTCATCGCATGGGTCGTCTCCTACACGAAGCAGTCCGCAGCCATGGATAAAAAAAAGCCATCCGAGAAGAAGCAGCAGTGACATAAATCATCCAACGCCAAGAAAAAAACAGAGGCAACCGAGGACCACCAGCGATAAGGACCGAAGACAGCGAGGACCGAGGACAGCCATGAACATAAATGTAGATCCGACAAGAAACCAAAATATTATTAAAGAGCGTTCCGTGAGTTCTAATAACAAATTTAAAGGTTTTCTATGCAAACGCTCGTAGCATACGCAATAAATTTTCAGATTTAGAGGAGCTAGTATTTACAGAAAATTATGATGTGATTGGCAGAACAGAAGCTTGGCGCAATACAGAAGATAGAGACTTTTTAGCAGAGTATTTCACTTCCCGGTTATGTAATGTTTGAGAAAAGCCGAATCAATCGAAATGGAGGTGGTGTTTTACTTTATATCAAAGAAAGTCTTAACCCTACCCTCTTGTCAAAACTCAAATTGTGAACGTCCGACGCATCTTTTGTGCTAATAAGAATAATAAAAGTACAAAATACTACTTGCGTTAATATACAGACCTCCAGCTCAATCAGTGCAAACTGACCGAGAAATTTACGAACAAATTGCAGATGTAAGTAACTCACAAGATACCGTAATTTTTGGCGACTTTAATTTACCTGTGACCAAGTGGGGCGATACTCTTACTTCACACTCCGGACATGACTTGTATACGAACTTGCAAGAGAGTTCGCTTTATCAATTTGTTCGAACGCCGACCCGTGGTAATAACATTCTTGTACTTGTAATGACATTGTACTTGCAACAAAAGAAGAATTGATAGAGAATTTGAATGTTGGTGATGAATTCAGTAACAGCGACCATCGTACGATAACTTTCACTTTAATCTTTACTAGTAACGAACCAAATAGTAGCATCGAAAAAGTCCCTAATTTCAAGAAAGCAAATTCCATAAACTTAGAGCTATGTTTAAAGAAACTGATTGGAGCTTTTTAATTAACAATAATGACATAAATACATCTTGGAAGTTATTCGAAACCACTTACCTAAAAGCAGTGCAAGACTGCATACCATCGAAAATACAGCGTCCAGGCCATAATAATAAGCCCAAGTGGTTGGAATAAAGATATTTCAAACTGCCTGCTTGCTAAAAAATTTGCTAATGATAGATTAAAATCCTCACAAAATGACGAAGAACGGGTGAAATTTGTAGAGCTACGACGCAAAGCCAAAAAGTTAATTAAGCAAAGTAAAAAGACCTTAGAGTTACATATTGCGAATCAAAGTAAAACAAACCCGAAAGAATTCTAATAGTTATATCAGAAAGAAAAAAGTAGTTACTTCAACTGTTGGACCGTTAGTCGATGAAAATGGAGAATACACCAAAGACGAAGTACAAATGAGTAATGCCCTCAATAACTTCTTTGCATCAGTTTTTACAACAGAAGACCTCAGTGATATCCCTACACCATCGCCGATTCAGATTGATAATTCAGATGTTCTAAGCAATATCACCGTTACAGAGAGAGAAGTATTGAATTGTTTAGATAAACTCGAAGTAAATAAAGCGCCTGGACCTGATACAATCTCAATTAGAGTTCTAAAGGAAGCTAAGGATGAGCTCTCCAAACCACTGACATTACTTTTCAATAAATCCTTGCAGTCTGGAACTATGCCTGATCAGTGGAAGCTAGCCAACGTAACACAGATATTCAAAAAAGGCAGCAAATCCCTACCCAGTAACTATCGTCCAATTAGCTTAACCTCAGTTGTATGTAAAATGCTAGAAACGGTCATACGAGACAGACTCGTAAATCACTTAGAGGAAAATAACATACTTAAAGATACTCACCACGGCTTTCGTAAAAAACGTTCCTGTTTAACAAACCTCTTAGACTTCTTCCACGATATCCTCAACCTCTACGATGAGAGTAAAGCTGTAGATATTATATACCTTGATTTTCAAAAGGCCTTTGACAAAGTTCCCCACAAACGTTTACTGCTAAAACTAAAAGCGCATGGAATACAAGACGGTGTGTTGAATGGATAGAAAATTGGCTCAGCGACAGAAAGCAAAGAGTAGTCATAAACGGTAAGGCATCTAAATGGACCAATGTAAGTAGCGGGGTACCCCAGGGATCGGTACTAGGACCAATTCTCTTTCTAATTTACATCAACAACATAGATGAGGGCCTCACCTGTACAATCTCAAAATTTGCTGACGATACAAAAATTGCAAATAGCGTACTCTCAAAAGAACAAGTTGACGATATGCAACACAATCTAGATAAATTGTCATGTTGGGCCCAAATTTGGCAAATGAGTTTCAATGCGGATAAATTAAAAGTACTACATATCGGATACCTAAATGAGAAAGCAAACTATTCGATGAATGGCACTCAGCTTAAGAATGTAAACAGAGAAACCGATCTGGGAGTAACAATATCGAGTACCCTAAAACCGAGTCAACAATGTTCAGAAGTTGTTAAGAAGGCAAACAAAATAATTGGCTTTATAGGCAGGTCATTTGAGCCTAAATCCAAAGAAGTTATCCTAACCCTTTACAATTCCTTAGTCCGCCCTCTTCTGGAATACTGCGTTCAATCCTGGTGCCCTTATTACCAAAAAGATATAAACAAGCTAGAACGAGTTCAAACGTAGAGTTACCAAAATGATACCTAGCCTAAAGAACAAACCATACGAAGAGCGTCTTAGAGAATTAAATCTATTTCCTTTAACCCAGCGCAGATTAAGAGGTGACTTAATTCAAGTGTTCAAAATCATCAAAGGCATCGACAATATGAACTGTATTAAGTACTTCACTAATCGACCAACCTAATTACACGCGGGGAAACGGTTGCAAAATTATTGGTAAAACTTTTAAATCACACGAATCTAAGAATTTCTTCTTCAAGCGAGTTGTCAACTTGTGGAATGGGCTTCCCCGAAACGTTATAGACTGCAGCACCGTTGATTCATTTAAACTCCGCCTAGACAAATATCTCGCTTCAAACCCGCGAATAACTGCGTTTGTAAATTAATAACTTTATTTTATCCCCCCCTCAGTTACTAACCCATCTGTCCCCTACTAACTTCCTAATCCTGCCACGGACATTAGTTCCAGGGCAGTAATTCCCTTTCCAATGTTCCCTTACCCACTCTAAACCACTGTTTGGACACTTGATCCTCAGTGTTTTGGAGGACAAGCAACCTAGAAGGGGCACTAGATCTGTTTGTTGCTTGATTTCCTTTGTACTCTTTGTTCCCCTGTCCTTAGATGTTTCTCTTTCTCTCGTACTTCGCTCCTTTCCTCTCGCCCTTCCTCTCCTTTCCCAAGTCTCTTTCCTTCCTGCGGACCCAATCCTCATACTACCCTGTTTGTGGCCCCGTGTTCTTGTCAGTCGTCCGTTTCATTGTCTAGTTGTCCTTTCGAGCCGTTCGCATGGTGGCCTTCTTCGCCTTTGCTTTTGTCAATGTTTTTCGCGCCATTTGGGCGCTTGTTCCCGGCGAGTGTAGCGAGCCTGGTTTCGTTAATCTTGCGGGGTCTCGGGGGAGGCTAGGCGACCTTACATTTAGGATCTTATCTTTAATCTGCGAGTTAGATAGCTAAATAGTTTAATTTGATGTAGGTGACTGGTCTGCCTCGTACTGGGGCGACGTTATCATCTGGGGTTAAACATGGGGGCAGGGGGTCTGAAAATTTCCGCCTTGCTTCCTGGTTACAGTTTATATGTGTCTTTTATAGCTCTTGATATAGCAACATATATCTTTTTGTTTCCATCCTATACAATCCCGTGCTCTTGTGTTGCCCCAGTCGGCCATGACCAGTCCCACTGTTCTTTGTGCCTTTGCATACAAAAATAAACAAGGAGGTCCAATATAGCCAAGGAGTTCCCATCACTATGTCAGTCTCGCTGTGTTTTCTCAGAATTTACGAATAAACACAAAACGATGACTAGCGCGCGCGTCATGGCGCCCCGCCATGAGGCGGAAAAACAGGTACACAAGGGGGAGGAGAGAATTGGGAAGGGGGGGGGGGTGTGGTGTGCGGGCGAGTCGCCCATTTGGAAGAGGAACTTGGCTAACACCGAGCCAGGCCGTGACGGAGGAGGGACCGATGAACCGAGAACGCTTTCCCTGCGCTAAGGACCCAGAAGACATCTGCATTAATGAAAAATTGCAGCATCTGCAAGGAGGACCGGAAGGGAGAGACCGGCAGGAGTCTGACGGGCCGGGGGGAGCCCCATGGATGCAGCCGGGCGCCCAGTACGAAGAACGCGCCAGTTCGGGAGGGAAGAGGCGAGGTGCGGGGGGGCGGGCGAGCGGTAGGGAGCGAGCCGGTAATTGAAGGGAATCGGGCGGCCGGGACAGTACAAGGGTGCATATCTTGAAGGGTGGGCGAGAGGGGGGAAAAGCTGACGGCGAGAGCACTAAAACCGTCACCAAGCGCTAACCTAGGGCGCCACGGAGGAATATGCGTCGGGCGCTGCATGCGGACGGAATCAACAATAGTCGGGCAAGGCAAGACACGAGACAGATACACACCTTACACGAGAACAGAGACCGACACACGAGACACGGACACGAAAAAGGAGAGATACACAACGAGCAGGCTAACACGAGCACGATATGACATGAGAGCACACGATACCAAGATGAGGAAACGAGCAAGAGAACGAGACTTGAGGACATCTAGACACGAGACCGACCCCGAGACACACACACGAGGGACACGAGAGACACGAGACACAACACGAGAGACACGAGACACCAGAACGAGACACGAGACACGAGACACACGAGACACGACACACGAGAACACGAGGACACGAGACACAGAGACACGAGAGACACGAGAAACGAGACAAGACACGAGACACGAGATAGAGACACGAGCACCCACGAGAGACACGCCGAACCACGAGAGACATAGACACGACACAAACACGAACACGAGACAACGAGAGACACGAGACACGCGAGACACACGAGACACGAGAGACACAGACAGATGAGACACGAGACACGAGACACACGAGACAACACAGAGAGAACAACGGAGACACGGCGACACGAAACAGACACAAAGACACGAGACACGAGAGACACAAGACAGACAAGAAACGAGCAACAACGATAGCCGAGACACGAAACACGAGACACACGAGACACGAAGGACACGAGAAACGAGACAGAGAGACACGAGACAACGAGACAACACGAGACGAGACACAAGAAAGAGACACGCCACCGATACACGAACACTACAACGGAGAACACATAGACCCAGACACACGGAGACAAGAGACATAGACAGAGACACGAGACAACGAGACACGAGACACAGAACGAGACACGAAACACGAGACACGCCCGAGACCCGAGAGACGAGAAACACAGACAACGAACACGCGAGACAACGATACCACGAGACACGAGAGACACGACACGGACACAAACTATACACGAGACAAAGACACGAGAACACGAGAGACACCCTAGAGTACCCGAGAAGCAACACGGAGACATACACACGAGGACACACCACGAGACACACAGAGACAGAGACACAAGAAGACACGCGAGACAAAAGACCACCGAGACAATGAGACACGAGAACGAGAGACAAGAGACACGAAGACACGAGACCAGAGACACGAGAGAAACACGAGAGACACAGACACGAGAACTATACACGGCGATACACGACACGGCCCAGAGAAACACTGAAAGAGACACACTAGGGACACGATAGACAGAGACATGAGAGAAAGAGAGACACGAGACACGAGAGACACGAAACCACGCCACTAGACACACAAGAGACGACGAGACACAGGAGGACACTAGACTACGAGACCGAGACACGCGCCACGAGACAAAGACACGAGACACACTGAGACACGACATACGAGAGACACGAGAAACACGATGACACAGAGACACGAGAAACGCGACACGAGTAACACGAGACCACGAGACAAGAGACACGAGGACACGAGACACGAGGACACGAGACAGAGAGACACGAGAGACACGGAGACACGAGACACGAGAGACACGAGACACGAGATACACGACACACGCGAGCACCCGAGACACGAGACACAAAGAGACACGAGAGACACGACACACGAGACACGAGACACGAGACACACGAGACCACGCGACACACAACGAGACACGAGACACGCGAGACAACACATACACGAGCCCCGCGAGACAGAGACACGAGACGTAGAAGACACGAGAGACACGAGAACGAGACACACGAGGACGAAACACGGAGACACGAAGACACGGGACACGAGACAGATACACGATACACACGAGACACAAGACACACGAGACATAGACACGAGAGACACGACACTCCAGAGACACGAGACACGGGACACGAGACACAGAGACCCGAGAGACACGACACGCAGAACACGCGGACACGATACCCGAGAGACACGAGAGACACACACGAGAAAAGAGAGACACGAGACCCGAGAGACACGAGACACGAGACACACGACACGAGTGACACGAGACACGAGATACACGAGTACACGAGACAAAAGACACGAGACACACGCAGACACGAGAGACACTAGACCACGAGACACGAGACACGCAGCCACGAGACACGAGACACAGTACCCGAGACCAGAGACACGAACCGAGCACGACACGCGAGACACGAGACACGAGAGAACACGAGACACGAACACGAGACACAGAGTACACGAGACCACGGAGACACGAGACCCCGAGACAACGAGACACACGAGACAAGAACACACAGCACGAAGACACGGAGACACGGACACGAGACACGAGAGACACGAGAAACGAGACAAGCGAGACACGAGACACAAGACACGAGCCCACGAGACACACCGAGACAGACACGCGGACCAGGCGTAGACACGAGATGACACGACGACCACGAGACACTAGACACACAGAGACCCGATAGACACGAGAAGAGAGACACGAAGACGAGAGACACACACGAGACACGAGACACCACGAGAGGACACGAGACGACACGAGGAACACTAGACACGAGACACGAGACACGAGACACGAGAAATAGAGACAGAGACACGAGAGACAAGAGCGAGAGCGACAAGAACACACGAGAGACACGAGACAACACGAACAACGAGACACGAGACACTGCACGAGACAACGAGACACGAGAGACACGAGACCACAGCACGAGACCAGAGAACACGACACGCGAGACACGCGACATCGTAGGACACAAGAGACAAGGACACGAGACACCGAGACACAGGACAGAGACACGAGAGAACGAGACAAGACCACGAGACAACACCGACAGAGAGACAAAGACACGAGAGACACACACGAAATATGAGACACGAGAGAACGATACACGAGACACGAGACACGACACACGAGACGAAAACACAACACACGAGAAAGACCACGAGACACGAGAGACACGAACAACGAAAAAACACGAGAAAACAGAACACGAGACACGAGAGACACGAGACAGAGAGACACAGAGACAAGAGACACACGAGAGACACGAGATAACACGCACACCGAGACAAAAAGACACGAGAAACACGAGACGAGAGACACTATACACACACACACCGAGACAGAGAGACGAGACACGAGAAACACCGAGACAAACACACCGAGACAGAGAGACACGGAGAGACACGAGAACACGAGACAGAGAGACACGAGACAAAACACAGACAGAGAAAACGAGACACGAGACAATACAGTAACAGCGCCACCGAGAACACGCAAGAGACACAAGACACGAGAGACAAGAGAGAAACGACACGAGAAACAGCACTAGATTACACGAGACACGAGAACACGAGATAGAGACACACGAGAAAACGAGAGACACGAGACAAACCCGAGACACGACTACCCGAGAGACAGAGACACAGAACACACACGAGACACCCCGAGGACAAAAGACGAGAACCGAGACACGAGACACCCCCCACGAGACAACCGACACGAGATAAAAGACGAGACCCAATCCCACATCTAACACGAGAGACAGAGACACGAGACAAAACGAGACCCGAGACACAGATACACTAGAGACAGTACACGAGAGACATAGACACGATAGACGAGACAAACACACGAGACCTACGCCCTTGAGGACACGAGACACCGACACACCGAGCGACACGAGACACACGAAACACGAGACAGGCCACGAAAAGAACAAATAACACTAAGAGACAAACAGAGAGACACCCAACACACGCCGAGAGACACGAGAACACACGAGGACAGACACGATACCCTAGACCACCGAGACAACGACGACACGAGAGACACTACACACGAGCACACGAGAGACACACTTACACGAGACACACACACGAGACACGCGAGCTATAGCGACACAAATATACCATACGACATCGAGCACACGAGACACGTCACGAACAAAGACACGCGAGACGAAGACACTATACATAATCACCTGATACATGAACACTTACGAGACCACGAGACACTAGAAACTATACAACAGACAACGAGACAATATACACTATCATAGACAATACCCGATACACTGAGACACTATACCACTAGTAACCAATTTCACGATACACCGATACACTATAACTATTACACTATAACACTATAGACCACCTATACACAGGACTCCTTACACTATTACACTAGTATACACAGTATACCTATACACTATATCACTATATTCACTATACACTATACATCCTACACTATATCCACTATAACACTATAGTACACTATACACAAAACTATACACTGATCCCTATTCACTATTTACAACTATACCACTACACTATACTATACACTTATACACTATACCAAACACATACCTATACACTATAACACTATACACAACACTATACACTACACACTATCCACTATACACATACACTATACACTATACACAATACACTATACACTATACCTATACCCTATACACTATACACTACGACTATACACACTACACTAATACACACCACTATACACTATACACTATATACACTATACACACCCTATACACTATTACACTATAGACACTATACACTATAACACTCTATCCATACTATATAAACCCTATACACTATACCTAATATACACTACACACTATACACTATACACAATACAGGTGTGGGGGACGTGGTACTTGCCACATGGCCTGGTAATCACGGGTCCTACGGTTTCCAATCCCGTGTAGTCAATGGGAAGATATTATTGGGAGGGAATGTGTGCTGTACCTGTATCAGTGCATTAACCACTAACCCACCGAAACCGTCCATACAATCCCTCTTGTCCCTGAATTAAATAGCACTGTATGATATTCCCCATATTCAAATATTGCTATGGGGTGCAATTCCTGGTGATTATCTGGCTCACCAGGTGGCTAGTGTGTGGTGTAAGGGTGAGAGTCCGAGTAGTAGGGGGGGGTGGAGACAAGTGAGCATCTGGAACGAGGTGGCATTCAGAGATGGGTCGTTTCGGCCAATGATTTAGCACCGTGCCTACATGTAGAAGGCAGATGGCAGGTGCTCGTTGTACTCTACTGGCTTCACATTCTCACTCCCTAGACTTGGAACAATACCCTCACGGGCTTCACTGTTCATGTAAAGCGTGACGTTAAGCTCTCATGCTGCCTATGCCCGAGAGGAATATTTGAATACCTATAAAAAAAAAAAAAAAAAAATACACTATACACTATATACACTATACACTATATACACTATATACACTATACACTATACACTATACACTATATACACTATATACACTATACACTATACACACTATACACTATACACTATATACACTATACACTATACACTATATACACTATACACTATACACACTATACACTATACACTATACACTATACACTATAAGTACTATACACTATAAGTACTATACACTATACACTATACACTATAAGTACTATACACTATAAGTACTATACACTATATACACTATACAATACACTATATACTATACACTATATACACTATATACTAT
Source organism: Paralithodes platypus (assembly GCA_032716605.1). Taxonomy (NCBI): domain Eukaryota; kingdom Metazoa; phylum Arthropoda; class Malacostraca; order Decapoda; family Lithodidae; genus Paralithodes; species Paralithodes platypus. The sequence continues at coordinate 16,655,370 of CM064544.1, read as the reverse complement.
ACACTATACACTATATACACTATATACTATACACTATATACTATACACTATATACTATACACTATATACTATAACTATATACTATACACTATATACACTATACACTATACACTATACACTATACACTATACTATACACTATACACTATATACTATACACTATACACTATATACTATACACTATATACTATACACTATATACACTATACACTATATACTATACACACTATACACTATACACTATATACACTATACACTATATACACTATACACTATATACTATATACACTATACACTATTTTTTTTTTTTTTTTTTTTTTTTTCTATATTGCAACTTACTTCCTCTCGGGCATAGGCTGAGAGCCTTAACATTCACCGCTTTACAATGAACAATGAAGCCCGTGAGGTCTTGTTCCAGTCTAGGGAGTGAGACATGTGAAGCACGTAGAGTACAACGAGCACCTGCCATCTTGCCTTCACATGAGGCACGGTGCTCACTCATGGCCCGAAACGACCCCATCTCTGAAGCCACCTCGTTCCCGTGCTTCACTGTCTCACCCCCTACACTCGGACTCTCACACTTACACACACACTACGCCACCTGTTGAGCAGATAACTCACCAGGCATTGCACCCCTATAGCATATTTTGAATATGGGAATATTCATACAGTGCTATTTAATCAGGAACAATGAGGGTATTTTATTGACGTTTCGGTGGGCTTGTGGTAATGCACTGATACCAGGTACAGCACAAATTCCATCCCAATAATATCTTCCCATTGATACATCGGGATTTGAACCCGGGACCTTTGGATTACCAGGCCAGTGGCAAGACCACTCCACCACACCTCCCCTAGTGTACTATACTATACTATACACTATATACACTATACAATATACACTATATACTATACACACTATACACTATACACTATACACACTATACACTATACACTATACACACTATACACTATACACTATACACTATATACACTATACACTATACACTATACACACTATACACACTATACACTATACACTATACACTATACACTATACACTATACACACTATACACTCTATACACTATATACACTATACACTATACACTATATACACTATACACTATATACTATACACTATATACACTATACACTATATACTATATACACTATACACTATACACTATATACACTATATACACTATACACTATATACTATATACACTATACACTATACACTATATACACTATACACACTATACACTATACACACTATACACTATACACACTATACACTATACACACTATACACTATACACTATACACTATACACTATATACACTATACACACTATACACTATACACACTATACACTATACACATATACACTATACACTATACACTATACACATATACACTATACACTATACACATATACACTATACACATATACACTATACACTATACACATATACACTATACACTATACACATATACACTATACACTATACACTATACACATATACACTATACACATATACACTATACACTATACACTATACACATATACACTATACACATATACACTATACACATATACACTATACACTATACACTATACACTATACACATATACACTATACACATATACACTATACACATATACACTATACACACTATACACTATACACACTATACACTATACACTATACACTATACACACTATACACTATATACACTATACACTATACACTATACACACTATACACTATATACACTATACACTATACACTATACACACTATACACACTATACACTATACACACTATACACTATATACACTATACACTATATACACTATACACTATATACACTATACACTATACACACTATACACTATACACTATACACACTATACACTATATACACTATACACTATATACACTATATACTATACACTATATACTATACACTATATACACTATATACTATACACTATATACACTATATACTATACACTATATACACTATACACTATACACACTATACACTATATACACTATACACACTATACACACTATACACTATACACACTATACACTATACACTATATACACTATACACTATATATACTATACACTATATACACTGTACACTATATACTATACACTATACACTACTATACACTATATACACTACTATACACTATATACACTACTATACACTATATACACTACTATACACTATATACACTATACACTATATATACTATACACTATATACACTGTACACTATATACTATACACTATACACTATACACTATATACACACTATACACTATATACACTATACACTATATACACTATACACTATATACACTATACACTATATACACTATACTATATACACTATACACTATACACTATATACACTATACTATATACACTATACACTATATACACTATACACTATACACACTATACACTATACACTATACAGGTACTCTTATCTCTTCTCTAGGGCGTAACTTTCACATGCATATACACTATACAGGTACTCTTATCTTTCACATGCATATACACTATACAGGTACTCTTATCTTTCACATGCATATACACTATACAGGTACTCTTATCTCTTCTCTAGGGTGTAACTTTCACATGCATATACACTATACAGGTACTCTTATCTTTCACATGCATATACACTATACAGGTACTCTTATCTTTCACATGCATATACACTATACAGGTACTCTTATCTCTTCTCTAGGGCGTAACTTTCACATGCATATACACTATACAGGTTCTCTTATCTCTTCTCTAGGGTGTAACTTTCACTTGCATATACACTATACAGGTACTCTTATCTCTTCTCTAGGGTGTAACTTTCACTTGCATATACACTATACAGGTACTCTTATCTCTTCTCTAGGGCGTAACTTTCACATGCATATACACTATACAGGTACTCTTATCTCTTCTCTAGGGCATAACTGAGCCTTTTTTTTCGCCCTGTGCTCCCCGGAGTTAAGGGGGAGGTATTAGGTTTTTCTGGACCCCCTTCTCCCTTATGATTAGCGTCATTAGTTATGAGATTTTAAGACGTTCACCTCATTAGTTTGACGATTTTAAGATGTTTCATTCCATTTATTTGTCAATATTTAGACCTCTCGTGCCATTTAGGCGTCGATATTTTTCCTGGCGAGCCTGTAATCTAGAAGAAACCGGCCTTGGGCCGGGGCATTTTTCTACCGACAAATGTGGAAATTTCAATCGAAGTGGGGTCATGGGGGTCATTGTTTATTTTTTGTAAGCTTGATAGAGGTCTACGGAGATTTTTGTTTAGAACAATAAAAACAAAAATAGAAATAAAAAATACATATATACCGCTTGGACTTGATACAAATGGGCATGAGTGATAAATAGCTTTACAACCCACCAACAAAGATCCATCCTAAGATCTCTCACGTTCAAGTCCAGAATATCGTGCCCCCTAATGCTCCAAGGAATATATTGAGTCACCAATTATCAAGCGTAGGTAATATACAGGGTGTCGCAGGAGGAAAGGGCATAACTTTGGTAAATGATAAAATATGGTATTCTAAGCCTAAAATGTTCTATAACAAAAAGTCCAAATATCAACCGTTAAAGAGATATTAACGGTTTTATGTAGTGTCCTCCCCGCATCACTGTAATGGACTCTTCCATGTCAGATAGTTTCCAACAGGTCCAAAGTTAGCTAACATATCTATAATAATTTTGCAACTTACAGAATTATAATATCTTTACAATAACATGGTCAAATAATTGCAGTTAGATGCAGGTGTGGTAGGTACTACGACAGCTAGGCCACCCTTATGGGGAAATACTGAAGAAAATGCCATTTATAACAGGCAATATATCTTTACTGGTTGAGATTTGGAATATTTCTTATAGAACATTTTAGGCTTATAATATTTTGCTTTACCATATCCCAAAGTTATGCCCTTTCCTCCTGGGACAGCCTGTTTACTGTATATATACCACGGTTCTATTTACTCCCCTCGTATTCCTTCATAGGCGGGTATAGTGTATGTATTTCCTCCTTGTCCCAATCAAACTACAATGTATTTCTTAAGGGCGAATTGTTGTTGTTGTTTTTTTCTGCCCCCTCCGCCCCCCCCCCCCCCCTTCTCCCTCATGTTTAGCCCCGTTAGTTTTCATATTCTAAGACGTTCGACCCTTTAGTTTGGCGATTATAAGACTTATACCCCATTTATTTGTCAATAGTAAAACCTTTGCTGCCATTTTGCGGCCATTGGCCGAGACATTTTGTTAACGAAAAATGTACAAATTTGTCTAGAAGGTGAATTTTGGGTGTTTTTTAAGCTTGATGGAGGTCTAGGGAGGAAACTAAAAATAATAATAATAAATATATAAATTAATCGACCAATAAATATACCATTCACCCCTTAAGACGAATTTTCCGTCATTTTTTCGGAGCAATAATTGCTACTACAACAAGTATTGTTGTCTGGCAGATTGAAAATATAAGTTCTATAAGGATTAAACTAGCTAAAACTGATCTGCCTTCGATTTTGTTCCAGATTCCAATGCGAACCTCAAAATATTGTAGTTGGAGATAAAACTTGCTCGCCGAAAATTGCCAGCAAATGCGCTCGTGTCCCTCTTAATTTTACTACATTTAACAAGCATACCACACTTCTTTCCAACATGCATAAATTACCTATAACGTTCCTTGGTTTGGGGGGGCGGCACTCGTTACAGGCAGCTTTATCTTTTGTCTCCTTCGTGCACATAGATAACAAAATGGTTGGTTCATCTGTATGGTATATCTTGTTCAAAATAATTAGACCAAAACTCTTGAGCATTAACCTCTGTAACTCTTAAACGACTATAGTAATTGAGCTGATTTTTTTCAATTTGGGAAGAGTCAGCCAGGGAAAAGGTGTGGAAATTTATAACCCATTTGCTCTAGCCCTTTTTGAGTTACAGAGGTTAGGAGTCAGGATTTCTGGTCTCCCTCTTTGGAACAGGGAATAGTAGATTGTTCATATTTCTATAGCGAATTCCTCAACTTGGTCTGTTCTTTCATTTTGGTACCCGAATAGAAACCATTAACCCCTTGAAGATTACGATGCGCGTTAGCAGTTTATTATAGCTGTCATTAAACGATGTTATGCAGTTTAGGAAGGACGTCTAGGAATCTAAGTATCAAAACCAACTTAAATATGCCTCTTGACTCCCACAGATTCTTCCTAAGGTGAATAAAATAGTCTATTCTACTGCTTAATTAAACGCGCCCTAATCCTCAACAGGTTACCATAATGTCAAGAACCATAGAGGGCCTCGGAGCCGGCCGGACCCTAAGTTGAGGGCTTAATCTTGTAAGTCCTTAAGGGGGGGGGGGGGGGGGTTTAATTATTGGCCGATTTATTTATATAAATAATATTTTGTTTTTAGTTTCCTCCCCAGACTTCCATCAAGTTTAAAAAAAAGAACATCTACAAGATCACCCTTCTACATTAATTTGTACATTTCTTTCGGAGGTAAAATGTCTAGGCCAAAGTCCGATTCATCATAAATTACAGGCTCGCTATTGCTCGCCAGGAGAAAATTGACACCTAAATGGCAAGATACGGGACGAAAGGTCATAAAATCGCCAAACTGATAGGCCGAATATCTTAAGATCTTAAAACTAATGGGGCTAAACATGGGTGAGAAGGAGAGTCACAAAACCCAACTATCCCTTAATAAACTGGCACGGGTTGTCCTTCACCCTGGGCAGAGGTCCACTTGGGGGCGTTTAGTGTATGGCCACCCTTATAAGGAGGAGTAATCCGTCTGGCAATAAATAGACAAACACGAGATCTTAAATTGTCAACTTTTTGGGGGTCAATAATCCTGTGCTAATTTGTACTGGTCTAGGTAGCTAGAATAAGGATATAATTAATTTAGACAGATAAATAGATACCATGTTAAGGTTGATACACGAGATATAAAATTGTAAAAAATAAAAAATAAAACGCAATAATTATGTAATATTATGGACTAGTAGGCCTATGGGTAACTAGAATGAGGATGGAATCAATTTAGATAGGTACAGTATATCAAATTTTAATAGATACAAGAGATCTAAAATTGTCAAAAAAAAATGGAAATAATTTTGTGATATTTTGTTTAACTAGACTGTCAAGAGGCATATTCGAGTTGGCTTTTACCCCTTAGCTTCCTAGAGGTCCTTCCTAAACTGCATAACATCGTCTAATGATGGCTACAATGCACTGCTAACACGCATCTTAATACTCAAGGGGCTAATGAACAAATTTAGGCGACATAATTATATATGAATGTGGCCTCATCAGCTGCCAGACCAGTGATGAGGATAAATACGTTTGTGTTAACTTTTACTCCCCATACTCCTATCTCTTATCTTCCACTTCTCCTTTCCCTACACGCCCACTGACTCCAATACTATAATAAGTGTAGTGTATTAAACAATCTCTCTCCTTTCACTTCGAGTATCTCCTCAGAATGGTCCGCAAGGTCTTTAAGATACTAACAATTCCACTCTCTCTCTCTCTCTCTCTCTCTCTCTCTCTCTCTGCGTTCAATGCTGGTGCCCTTATTACCAAAAAGACATAAACAAGCTAGAACGAGTTCAACGTAGAGTTACCAAAATGATACCTAGCCTAAAGAACAAACCATACGAAGAGCGTCTTAGAGAATTAAATCTATTTCCTTTAACCCAGCGCAGATTAAGAGGTGACTTAATTCAAGTGTTCAAAATCATCAAAGGCATCGACAATATTAACTGTAGTAAGTACTTCACTATCGACCAATCTAATTACACGCGGGGAAACGGTTGCAAAATTATTGGTAAATCTTTTAACTCACACACGAATCTAAGAATTTCTTCTTCAATCGAGTTGTCAACTTGTGGAATGGGCTTCCCCGAGACGTTATAGACTGCACCACCGTTGATTCATTTAAACTCCGCTTAGACAAATCTTGCATCAAACCCGCGACTGACTGCGTTTGTAAATGAATAACTTTATTTTATCCCCCCCTCAGTTACTAACCCATCTGTCCCCTACTAACTTCCTAATCCTGCCACGGACATTAGTTCCAGGGCAGTAGTTCCCTTTCCAATGTTCCCTTACCCACTCTAAACCACTGTTTGGACACTTGATCCTCAGTGTTTTGGAGGACAAGCAGCCTAGAAGGGTCACTAGACCTGTTGTTGCTTGATTTCCTTTGTACTCCTTTGTACTCTCTCTCTCTCTCTCTCTCTCTCTCTCTCTCTCTCTCTCTCTCTCTCTCTCTCTCTCTCTCTCTCTCTCTCTCTCTCTCTCTCTCTCTCTCTGACATTTGTTCCCTTTCCAATGTTCTCTAGACCACTGTTTGGACACTTGATCCTCAGTGTTTTGGAGGACAAGCAGCCTAGAAGGGTCACTAGATCTGTTGTTGCTTGATTTCCTTTGTACTCTCTCTCTCTCTCTCTCTTAATCTCCTCATCCTTTTCTTTCCTTTCTTTTGTGTTGCGGGGCTCTCTGCAGGTCGCTCTTTTTTCACTCATTCCGCCGATCTCTCTCCTTCGCTTTCTCCTGCGATTCAACGATTTTGTTTGTGTGTTCCCCTCTCTCTCTCTCTCTCTCGTTCGTTTATCGGTTCTCCGACCAGGCACTTTACGTGGACGTTTTATACCTTTGGCTCTTGTCTTCTTCTTCTTTTATTTCTTTTTCTTCTTCTTCTTTGGTATTTGATGTATTTTTGTTTATGCTGTCTTCTGGGTTTGTTTGTGTGTTTTCTGTATATGTTGTCTTCTTCTTTTGTATGTGTTATCTTCTTCTATTGTATTATTTTGATGTCTTCTTTTGTGTTAGTTGTCTTTTTGTATTTGTATCTTCTAAGTTCCTTTATGTATTGCCTTCCTTTGTGTTAGTTGTCTTTTTGTATTTGTATCTTCCGTTATTTATTGTCTTTTTTGTGTTAGTCGTCGTCTTGTGTTTTTTTTTTTTTTTTTTTTTTTACTTATTTTGATGTGTTGTCTTCTTTTGTAGTTCTTGTTTTATTTTGTATTTCTTATATTTTGTATTTATTGCCTTCATTTGTATTTGCTGTCTTCATTTGTGTTTGTTGTATATTGTATGGATGTGTTGTCTTTTTGTCATTTTTGTTTTCTGTTGTTTATGTTGTCTCCTTTTGTTTATGTTGTCTTCTCTTGTATTTGTTATCTTGGCTTCATTGGTATTTGTTGGCTTCCTTTTGTTTATGTTGTCTTCTCTTGTATTTGTTATCTTGGCTTCTTTGGTATTTGTTGTCTTCCTTTTGTTTATGTTGTCTTCTCTTGTATTTGTTATCTTGGCTTCATTGGTATTTGTTGCCTTCCTTTTGTTTATGTTGTCTTCTCTTGTATTTGTTATCTTGGCTTCTTTGGTATTTGTTGTCTTCCTTTTGTTTATGTTGTCTTCTCTTGTATTTGTTATCTTGGCTTCATTGGTATTTGTTGTCTTCCTTTTGTTTATGTTGTCTTCTCTTGTATTTGTTATCTTGGCTTCTTTGGTATTTGTTGTCTTCCTTTTGTTTATGTTGTCTTCTCTTGTATTTGTTATCTTGGCTTCATTGGTATTTGTTGTCTTCCTTTTGTTTATGTTGTCTTCTCTTGTATTTGTTATCTTGGCTTCTTTGGTATTTGTTGTCTTCCTTTTGTTTATGTTGTCTTCTCTTGTATTTGTTATCTTGGCTTCATTGGTATTTGTTGCCTTCCTTTTGTTTATGTTGTCTTCTCTTGTATTTGTTATCTTGGCTTCATTGGTATTTGTTGTCTTCCTTTTGTTTATGTTGTCTTCTCTTGTATTTGTTATCTTGGCTTCATTGATATTTGTTGCCTTCCTTTTGTTTATGTTGTCTTCTCTTGTATTTGTTATCTTGGCTTCATTGGTATTTGTTGTCTTCCTTTTGTTTATGTTGTCTTCTCTTGTATTTGTTATCTTGGCTTCATTGGTATTTGTTGCCTTCCTTTTGTTTATGTTGTCTTCTCTTGTATTTGTTATCTTGGCTTCTTTGGTATTTGTTGTCTTCCTTTTGTTTATGTTGTCTTCTCTTGTATTTGTTATCTTGGCTTCATTGGTATTTGTTGTCTTCCTTTTGTTTATGTTGTCTTCTCTTGTATTTGTTATCTTGGCTTCTTTGGTATTTGTTGTCTTCCTTTGTATCATTTGTTACCTTCTTCGTCTCTCACGTTTAGTCCCATTAGTAATGACATTTTATGAAGTTTGCCTCATGGCGATTTCAAGACCTTTCACCCCCATTTCTTTGTTAATATTAAGACCTTTTTCGTGCCATTTACAGTAGGTGATCCCGCCAGAGGATATTTTCCAGAATAGTAAAAAAAAAAAGTTTAACAAACGACTTAATATATATATATATATATATATATATATATATATATATATATATATATATATATATATATATATATATATGAGTGTATGTATGTATGTATATATTAAGCCATTGTTATTTGTTGATATGCCTCTAAAGAGTTACCGGATCATTGGACAATAAAACAGTAATTGGTCGAACAGCATTACCATCATATATCATCCATCTAATTGATTTGGCATAGTGACCGGGGCCTAGCTGAGCCGACATGTTGGGGATTAATGTCAGGTCAGGTGAAGGTACTAGAAATGCACTGCTGGAAATAGTAAAGGCAATCAAAACTCCCAATAATAATTAAGGGGAGTCACCGGCTTTTTTATCTCTCTCCATTTCTCTCTTTCCCTGGCTTGTATCCATTCGGCCCCATTCGGGCGCATTACAAAAGCGCAGATTCCAAAAAGTGACCGCGTTCGAATTTCCTGTTGAAACAACCATCAAAAGCGCGGCAAGATTATTCCAGTATACTCACTATGTCATTAATTATCGTTCGGTGTCTCATATTGCTTCACACGTTGATCGCACAGATAGTTGTTGGAGCAAGTCAGTCAGCCCATGGTGCCACGGAGGAAAGAATATATGGTAGACTTAAAACAGACAGCACAATGACTTCCATTGTTCCTGTACATTTTTAAAATAACCATGACAAAGATGAAAGAATACTTGAATGACAGTAACTGCATGCACAAGTGAAACGGAAGGAGAGTGATGAAATGACGGTAAGACCTTCTAAGCTCTTTAGAACGGTACTGCATAAATGTTCTAATAATGCATCAGAATCTGGTGATACAAGATCTATAGCACAGTCATTATACCAAGAAAGGCGGAAAGTGTATCCTGTATTGCTTAAAACTCGTGATTCCATGAATACTGCTACCACCAAAGATGAATATTTTATCCCTGAAAATAGTCCAGAAACTGGAATTGTTATCCTTGCATGTACAGTCACGAGCATAAATGCGCTGACATGAACCAGATAACGTCAACTCCTTCATTACGAGAGGTTATACTAAGCTGAATAAAATCGTCTGACGGTAGCTAGAATGAAATGAATAAATCCTTGTGAGTTTGAATATAAAGTTTAGTAATACCTTTGGAGACGAAGGGTCGAACATTATATGGTTGGTGTCGCAGTATTTATGCTCATGATTTAATTAAGGGGAAATAAGCAAACGAAATTATATGAAATTTGTTGGTTTCCGATTCACAGCAAGAACAAACATGTAACTTTGAGTGGTTTGTATTAATTTTAATATTTTACGGAAGAGATGAGTGAAAAACGTGATCAATAAAGAACGAAGAAATATATCCTGGTTCAAAATGCTACTTGCACCTCCCCGTGGTGAGCAGGGTGCAACAAACGATAACAATCTGGCTAACAGAAGGGGTGAGCGATCAATAAAGAACTGCTACACAATCTGACTTCCAGATGAGTGAAAAACGCGCAAATGATACAAAATTCAGCCGCGCTTTTGATATAAAAAAAATCCGCGCTTCGTATATAAACCGCTGCGCTTTCGTAAAACGCCGCCCCATTCAGCCAACTGTTTTAAGACGTTTATCCTCATCCAGGTGTCGATTTCTTCCTGGCGAGCGATAGCGAGCCAGCATTGTATGGAGAAATACGGTTTCGCCGGAGACATTTTTCTATCAAAAAATGCACAAATTTTGCTTGCTGTCAAAACAAAAATATATATATTTGCTGGCTCGCTACCGCTTGCCAGGAAAATATAGACACCTGGATGGGGTTAAACGTCTTAAAACAGTAGGCTGAATGGAGGCGAATGGATACAAGCCACAAGCCAAAGAGAGAGGGAGAGAAAGAGAAAAAAAGCGAGGTGGGCTCCCTTAACCAATTGAGGATTATGACAAGTTTAATTAGTTTCTTTTGGCTAGCATTAAACGATTGTATTCAACTTAGGAAGGAAATTTGGAAGTCAGAGGCATAATTGATGTGGGTTTTGACTCTTTATATTCCTAGAGGTCTTTCCTAAGCTGCATAATATCGTCTAATGATAGACAAAAACAACTGCTTAAGCGCGTCATAATCCTCAAGGGGTTAAGAATCGATAAATTGGAAACTAAGGGATTTAATTGACCACTTGCGAGTTTCGTTCTATAAGGAAGTTGGAGCTGTAACCATCGATATTTAGCTGAATTTTCAGCTATAAAATGGTTTTAGTGCATTCATAAATACATAAAACCCAATTCAACATACCTTTTATCCATTAGAAACCTACAGTATTTTTGTATTTCTGTTTAATATCGATGTTTATGGCTCCAACTTCCCTATAGCCTGAGACTCGCAAGTGGTCAATTGATCATCAGCTGGAAAGAATACAAAGAAGCTATAGTCCCATTATGCACACACCGTTTTTACAGTGCAGGGGTTGGGGGGGGGGGGGGGAGCATCGACACGGATATTGAAATGTTGTGTTGACTTGTGTTGTTTATAAAGAGACCAAATAGTCCACATTCTTCACTTGCCTTGTATGTTGTTTATCTGGAAGCTGTGTCAATAAAATAAGTCATATAGGACTACGGGAGTTATGTTTTATACGTTTTAAGGGGAGGTTTTTAGTTTGTTTCCTACTCCTCCAGCAATCTTAAAATTTCACCCCCTTGACCCCCTTTCAAGATAAATTTGTACATTTTTCGGTAGAAAAATTTCCCGGCCAAAGGCTGGTTACTCTTAAATTACAGGCTCGCTATCGCTCGCCAGGATAAAATCGACACCTAAATGGCACGAAAGGTCTTAAAATTGACAGAATGGGGCGGAAATTCTTAAAATCACCAAATTAATGGGGAAAACGTCTTAAAATCTCAAAAGCAATGGGTCTAGACATGAGGGAGAAAGGGGTCAAGAAAAAAGTCCCTCAAGTGGAAATCTGCCCCTTAAGTTCTGTTCCTCTCTTTAATCATATACGTGGGAATATATAATGCGGATGATTGATTTACTAGTGGATGTTCTAATGTAGTGGCTGACTCCTCTAACTAGTCAACTCATATTTAAAAGAAATTCCACTGCATTTAATTCATACTAACGTTACTATGTGGTAAAGGCTTCTTAGTCAGGTTAGCTTGGCTCGAGTATTCAGTCAGTCAGTAGCCAGCCAGTACTTCCACAAGGGGTAGGGAGGATCAGCAAGAGACACAAGAATGGAAAAAGAGGTGACACGAGAAGAACACAGTCATATAACAGGTCGCCCACAAAAAGTAAGCACTCAAGCATTCAGAAGCACCAATCACTCATCAACCCCCGAAATAAAAGGCTTCACCTCAGATATTATAATTCCGGACAAGGTTTCTTCACATCAACATCTGGGATAAAGACCTTCCACGTTTGTCATTCATGTACTCTATAAACTTCCTCCATTCATTCCTGTCATTTGCTAATTATTTTGCTTCAACCATTCCCTTTTCAGGCTTTGACACATATTCTGACACATAGTATTGTAATTTATATTTTGCCATACAGCCTTCCCATATTTATACTGTATATTGGTTTCCGGACATCTCAACCAGTAGACCATTTCAACCAGTGCCAAATCAACCAAGACCAACCAAACCAGTGCCAAAATATAGTATTAACCTAACCTAACCTAACCGTATTGGTTGATTTGGTACTGGTTGAGAGCTACTGGTTGAAATGGTCTGCTGGTTGAGTTGTTCGGTCACCATATATATCGACAGGTCATCTTCCCTGTTGACGTTGATGATTTGGTACTGGTTGAGAGCTACTGGTTGAAATGGTCTGCTGGTTGAGTTGTTCGGTCACCATATATATCGACAGGTCATCTGCCCTGTTGACGTTGATGATCATGATGAAGGGCAGATTTTATTAAGAGGAGGTTTTGTATTTTTCTGGACCACCTTCTCCCTCATGCTTAGCCCCATTACTTTTGAGAATTTAAGACGTTCGCCACATTAGTTTGGCGATTTAAGATCTGTTCTGCCATTTAGGTGTCATTTTTTTTCCTGGCGAGCGATAACGAGTCTGAAATTAAGGACAAATCAGCCTTTAGCCGGGAAATTTTTCTACCGAAAAATGTAAAGAAATATTTGAAGGAGGGTTTTGGGAGTGATTCTTAAGTTTGATGAAGGTCTTGGTATGAAATTCAAAACTAAAATAAATAAATATATACATAATTTTACAAATAAATACAAATATACCTAAAATACCCAAATTAAAGATCAACACCATGCCAGCCCAACAAGAAAAACGGAGTAGTAACACCGAAGGAGAAACTAAAGAGAAAGGAACAAAGAACCAGAGAATGCCGCAAGCCTCCACACCCCGGACAAACTAGGAAGAAGCAAGGAACAAGAAAAGAAAGCAGCAACTAGAGAAGGAAAATTCACCACCAAACAAGAAACCATCAACAATACCACCTTATCAACAAGAATAACAAAACCAAGACCAAACAACTACAAAATGGCCACCCCAAGCCCAAATGTGCCCCACTACGCCATAATATCCGGGAAGCCAGAATTACCACCATCAACCCTCCTCTACCACCCACACCAGGTAAAATAAGGATCACGTTCGACCATAAGAGAGCTCAGAAGAAAAAGATAATATATAGCCAAACCGAAAAGGACCAGCATAAACAAATATCACCTGTTCAGATGCGCTGATCTTCCGCGCAGATGACTCGCCACCACCACGTGAACTTCTAGGGGGTCTACTTAATCCCCCCTAAATATGCCCCCTGTACTTATGACCTTCTGACCTTCAACCACCAGCCCTGAGACATAGCAGCCAAAGTCATCACTATCCCGACGAGAACCAGGTAGAGCAAGCAATTCAAGGGCTTTAATAAACTTACATGTAAGAGTTCGAGCCTAAGAATTAGCCTCCCTTTCAGGAAGCAATTGAAGCCATGGTGAATATGCTTTAAGGTCAGAGGAGTTCTTTTCCCTATTAGGTGAACTAGTGTTTTTACATGCCATGGTATAGTGACAACATTAGGATCTCTATTAGGCTGCAAATTTGATATTAGAAGTAGAACCGAAGGGCATGCCACAAACTGACTTATAGTATCAATCCCGCACTCTAACAAAACTATTAAAGTAGATCTTTCCATGGTATGCTTACTCTAATGGTTCGGGCTTTGCGAGATACCGTCTGAATAACGGCAATTAGCATATAAAAGTCCATACTGTATCTGTCCAACACCATGGGCAAGGACATATGCAGTAAAAAGGTTAAACACCGAACTTGGGTTCTTTGAACACTCTTATAACGGTCAGTAGCAGATCGAGCGAACTAGTAAGTTCATGATCTTACTTTGTTGTTGTTGCCGTTCCCCAAGCTGCCTGACCGAACAGCCCCAAGGCCCCGAGCAAGGCCAAGGCCACAACCGAGCGCCCCCACAGAACCCTCCCTGCCGACCACAATAAAGCCTGGGTGACCGAAGCCACTCCGTGGCGGGGAGCTGAGGAGGGTGAGGAAACGCCCGGAAAACCAAAGCCCCACCCAGGGCCCTGTGCCCCTCAGCAATTATGAAGAGAAAGCTGAGAGGCAAAGGAAAAATGTGACGCTTTGGCTTCCAATCTTGGTAGATTGGGAGGTCAATCCACGGAAGAGACGCCGTCACTTGAGATCTAGAAAATATATAAGTAAAAGGAACAGTCAGAGTAAGCTAGGGGTATGGCAGAGATCGCTCAGTTCTCACTCTGATAGACCAGTCCATCACTTACTTATTTCCTCGCGTTAGCCCGATACCTCGCCGCTGTGTCATGACACTAGAGACTTTGTATTTAAGACCCTATGTCAAGAGTACCGGAACAGAACTTCATCACCGATTAGTACAAAGGTCAGGATAGACGAGCAGCCATAACTCAGGACATGTCTTAGTTCAGGGGTCGGCAACCTGAGGCTCAGGAGCCGCATGCGGCTCTTTCAGGACACTTGTATGGCTCCAGAAGCTTCAGAAATAATAATTCTTCCTTCAAATTAAAGGCATCATTTAACACATTCAAGGCAACAATTAGATTTTTTATTCAACTTCGAAAAGATGTATAGGTATCAATCGTTATGATTCTAGAAATGTAACACCTCTCTCCTAAGCTTGTGAATACCAGTATATTGAACAATCTCACTATAATTTGTTTAGTTCAAAGGTAAGGTATATTCTCATATTTCGGAAGTACTGTAGATTTCAATTGATGAGACAATTTTTTTTTTTTTTAGTATTGCGGCTCCGACAATACATTTTTTGTATGAAGCTTTTAAAAAATGGCTCTTCTAGCTTTAAGGGTTGCTGACTACTGTACCTAGTTCATGCTCGCGTTAGTCCGATGGTACCGGTATGCACCCTAGGTCATGACATTAAGGAACTACCATTCAAGACGCAAAACCAAATAATCCATTTGTATCCCTATCCACACCATCCACAAGGCAGGACCACCTAAGCGGCTCGACGGAACATAGACGAAAGGACTTGGCGACTCTCACCTCATCCCCTCCTGTACCTGCAGCTCCAGATCTACAGAGTGTTTAACTAGGAGTGCTACAGAGGGTATCTTTAATTTCTACACCAGTGCGACCCCGGTGTATCACTTACGTTCTTATCAGTGTAATAGAGTAACGTGTTAAACTCTATTAAACTACTACACCAGTGCGACCAGGTGTATCTCTTTTACTTACATGAAAAGTGATAACTTATTCTTACACCAGTGCAACCCAGGTGTATCTCTTTAACCCTCCCGCCCCGGCTACGCATTACATAAATATTCCCCGAAATCCGGGTGTTTTGGCCGAAAAACGTCTAGGCTAGGCTACCGTATCATTGTTATGCTGACTGCTTCCCGCATTCCTGCGCATCCCCAAGCGTAGCTGTGTTATTTACCTGTAGAATGGCGTTAAGTAGAGCTCTCTAAGTCAAGTGCTTGATTTGTGATGATGATTTCATTGGAGATAACTTTATGGCCAAAACAGCCACTTTACACTACTTTTCGATACTTAACAACAACATACAGGCACACACGAACAAGCGACGCTCTCCTTCTTGTGGCCGGAGATGCGGGGCGTCGGTCCAGCTGGCTGTTGTTTACATGCGTCGGACCGACGCCTCGCACACGAAGCTCACTGGCTTTCAAGCAATGGTACAATGTTGTACCACCCGGGTTCCTGGGGGCAAAATATAATGGTACACACGTGTACCACCCGGGGTTGAAGGGTTAACTGACAAGAGAGAGAGAGAGAGAGAGAGAGAGAGAGAGAGAGAGAGAGAAAAGTAAAGATCAAAGTGATGATTTAATCCTACACCAGTGTCTTTAAGGTGTATATTAGTATTATGATCTAAGAGAGAGATTGTCAAGTGTATTCCTAGTTACCTCGTGGCTTCTCGCCCGTGCTAGGACCAATTTATATATATCAAATGTACTAGTGTATTCAAGTGTTTTCGCTCTACGTATTAAGCTATTATTAAAAGTTGACTATATTTTACCTTGTACTACTTGTGTGCATGTGTTGTGTGATTTTAAATTCTCCATTCGATTACAACCTACCAAACACCAATTAAAACCTGGTAAAAACCCTGGCATAACAATTCCCTTAAGGTTGATGGAGGTCTAAGGAGGAAACTAAAAAATATATACTTAGTAAATGAACAAAAATAAGAAATAAATAAGAATCTCCCTTTAATTTAAGTTAGTTTGGGGGTTGAGTTAGCTGTTGGTGAGTTGGTTTTGGAAGGTTTTCGGAGCAATGGGAAGTATGTGGAAGACGAGGAATCTCGGAGTGAAAGTAAAAAGTGCACTGTATCAAGGAATTGTTGTGCCAACAGTGATGTATGGGACTGAGACATGGGCTCTGAAGAAAAAGGAGAAAAGAAAGCTGGATGTGATGGAGATGAGCTGCTTGAGGAGTATGTGTGGAGTTACTCGTAGAGACGGATTGAGGAATGAAGAGATACGTAGGAGAGTGGGGCAGCAGGAACATTTGTCAGCCAGAGTGGACAGAAGGGTGCTGAGCTGGTATGGTCATGTTGAACGAATGGGAGATGAAAGGCTTACAAAGAGAATATGTGAGTCGGGTACAAGGGGAGATAGAAGGGCAGGAAGACCCCATTGAGATGGAAAGACTGTGTAAGAAAAGCTTTGGTATGATAGAGGAATGACTATAGATCAGGCAGGAGAAGTGGTGGTGGACAGGATGTGAATGGAGAATGCTTGTGAATAGTTGAGTGAGCACGTGGTCATTTGGAGTAAGGGGTCGGGCGCAAGTTGGACTAGATAATAGTCCATCAGGCGCCTGGCCCGGGGAGACGATTAATATGCAGGGTGCGCCTGGAAGTGTGGTGGGAGGGCTTGCGGCTTTGGCTCCGCTGCATGTCTGCCTGCCGAGATCGGAACCTCTCCGGGGGGCCGGGGGAGTGCTGGAGCGACCTTGGTGTCCCTGGTCTCTGGGTCTTCTCCTGGGTGGCCTAGATGTGTGTGAATTTGTGTATTGTCCCTGTGTGTGTATTCGTTGTTTTATGTTGTGTGTGTTGTGTTTTCCTTGTTCTGGCTCTGTCTTGAGTCGGCTACCCCTAAAATGGGGATTGGGCCTGAGCATATAGATAGATAGATAGATAGATAGAGTTGGTTTCGGATGTGAGCGAACTGAATTGCCTGCGAAATGACCGTTCCATTAGCCTCATCAAACTTTAGTCATTATTCAAACTAAAACAATAATATGATCGCATTTAATTTGAGGAATTAATTCGTTGGTTATAATAAATCATGGTGATATGTATAGTAGACTAATCGAGTAAAAGTTACCGGTATATAGATAGATAGATAGATAGAGAGAGAGAGAGAGAGAGAGAGAGAGAGAGAGAGAGAGAGAGATAGAGATTTATCGATGTTGTAGATATAATTATACATATAAAGGCATATGCAGCTATAGATTCAATACAGATAGATTGATCAAATGATGGATATTAACATGTTGGTTGAACGATATAGAACACAGATTATTATTATATAAATATATATATAATTATAATTATATTAATGTATTTTATATAATTAGTGTTCTAAAGACGTTGGCCATTGAGGATTATAACGCGTGTTGGCAGTTAGTGTTGGCTATCATTAGACGAGATTATACAGCTTAGGAAGGATATGTTGGAATTTAAAGGGTAAAGACTATCAACAAACCCTCTGACGTACATACACCCTTCCTAATCTAAGCAAAATCGTGTAATATATGCCAGAATAAACTGTCATAAACCTCTTGTATTATCAGAGGTTGTAATGGTGTCAGAAAAGGACAAATATCGTGTTATTTATTGGCCTTCATAATTTAGCTAGCACTTAAAACTATTAATTTATGGGTGTGTGTCATGAAACCAGCGTGTACGTGTGTGTGAGGTGGGTCGGTGTGTGTGTGTGTGTGTCATGAAACCAGCGTGTACATGTGTGTACTGTGTGTGTGTGCATAAATGTATCGAGTGTGTGCATGGGTATTTTGATATTACGCAGTAGTTGTTCGTGTGTGTGTGAGAGAGACTGTGCATGGATCTTTTTGATTATACAGTAGTTGTGTTTGTGTTTGTGCATGGTGTGGTGTGTGTGTGTGTGTAAAATGTATGTACTGTAGAGTACTGTATATGGGTGTGTGTATACTGTGTACACTGTTTGTAATGTTGTGTGTGTGTGTTTGCTCTTATGGATGTGTGTGTGTTTGCTCTATGTTTTTTTTTTTTTTTTTTTTTTTTTAAGAGACAATGAATGGACGAAGGCAAACCCCAGATAAAACAAAAAGGTCCATGTGCCTAAAGGCATCCTCCATTCATAAAATGTTTGTAACAACTGGATTTAAACATTTGTTGATTGTAAGTTTGTGGAAAGCAATTCGAGGGAAGTGAATTCCAAAGAGAAGTAGCTCTAGGATTAAATGAATTCTGATAAGCAGAAGTTCTGCATTGTGGAGGAGAAAGTGTAAATTCATGGGCGCTCTCAGCTGCCCTAGTTCTACGGGGAAAGAGAGAGGCGGCACAATTGAAGCAAGTTCCTCGGAACAATTGCTGTGAAAATATCTGTAGAATAATGCAAGGGATGCAACGTTTCTTCGTATGGCTAATGTAGGAAGGTCCTGTGAGATGCCCTCCTGATTGATTAATCTAATATCTTTATTTTGAATTTTGTCTAACTGCCTCAATGCAACCACTCCACTTCCACCCCACAGAGGTGAACAGTAATCCATCTGAGAGCGCACATGACTTTTATATATCACGGCCAACTGCTCGTCAGTGAAGAATTCTCGAACTCTGTACAGGAGTCCCAGTTTTTTAGAGGCATTCTTAGCAATGCTTCTAACATAATGTGTCCAGCTCAAGTTAGTAGTTAATTACACCGAGACTGTCAATACTAGGGGAAGTGGGAATATTTACATCATTAAAAATATATGGGAGTCAGTGAGATTCTGTCGGTTAGAAAATTGAATGTACTTGGTTTTCTGTGCATTAAAGGAAACTAGATTCTCTTGTCCCCATTCATTAATTCATTACTACTGTTTTCAGGGTATTTATGAATGTTGTATTTCCCAATAAATAAGGCTTGCTCAGCTACCTGTACTAAATGTTTTTTTTTCTACCTTGTTATAATCGAGATATTATAATTTTGTAAGTTACAAAATAATTAGAAACTCTCTAGTTCACAGTGGACTTGTTGCAAACTATTTGACCTGGAAGAGTCCATTACAACCGTGTGGGGGAGGACACTATTTAAATCCTTCGATATTTTTGTTATTGAGATTTAAAAAAAAAAAATGTTTATACAGAACATTATACGCTTAGAATCATTTATATAATCGTATCCTAAAGTCTGACATGCCTGTTTTCGGACACCCTGTATAGTAATATTTGGGAGAGGCTTTGTCGGTGTTGATAGCAGCTACTGTCTTCTCAATAATATATTAAAGGTGGTGGTGCATGGGTTGAGATAAACATGGAATAACATTCGCCAACCTTCACATAATTATTGTGCAAAATGGAAGGGCACTGAAATAATTATTATTACTGGTATACAGGATAATTATTATTACTGGTATACAGGATAATTATTATTACTGGTATACAGGATAATAATTATTACTGGTATACAGGATAATAATTATTACTGGTATACAGGATATTATTACTGTATACAGGATAATTATTATTACTGGTATACAGGATAATAATTATTACTGGTATACAGGATAATTATTATTACTGGTATACAGGATAATAATTATTACTGGTATACAGGATAATTATTATTACTGGTATACAGGATAATAATTATTACTGGTATACAGGATAATTATTATTACTGGTATACAGGATAATTATTATTACTGGTATACAGGATTTTGTGGATCGTTTACACCGAACCTGTGACGTCATAGGAGTGTAAGTCCACCATCCAGTCCAGGATGTGGATACCCCTGTGATGTCACTATGATGTCACAGGTTCAATGTAGACGATCCACAAAATCCTGTATACCAATGTTAATAAATATTTCAGTGACATTGACTTTTGCAAGATAATTATGTGAAGGTTGGCAATTATTTGTCCATGTTGATCTCAACCCATGCACCCCCACCTTTAACATCGTATAGTGTGTTAAGCTCTTGAGGATTATGACGCATTTTACCAGTTTAATCTGGCTATCATTATACATTTTTATGCAGATTCGGAAAGGTATATGGCAGTCAGAGGGTTAATTGAGACTCTTTACCGTATTTATTGCCACACATCCTTCCTAAGCTGTATATAAGCTACAAATGATAGCCAGAATAAACTGTCAAGTCACGTCATGATCCTCAAGTGGTTAATATTTTGGGAGAGGCTTTGTTGTTGTTGTTGTTGTTGTTGATAGGCAGCAACTGTTAGTACATATGGTGTCATAACCCTTTGAAGATTGTGACGTATTTTGACAGATTATTATGGCCATCATTTGACGATTTTGTTTACAGTTTAGGGAGGATCTGTGGGGAGTATTAGATTAAAGATGATCTCAATTAGCTCTCTGACTTCCATGTACCCTCCCTAATCTGTTTATAATCGTTGTTGAAGTGTATAACAGCTACTCTCGTCTCATATTCGTATCTTTCTATCACGAGAATTTATTCATCAAATACTTCAAATTCCTTCAGATATGGAAAGAGAAACTAGTATTGTCAACCCTTTCAAGATCTGATTACGCATTTATTGTATTTGTATGGCAATTATTAGACGATTGTATTCAGATTAGTACTGTAAGTGTATGTGGAAGTCAGAGGGTTAATTGAGATAGTTTTACCCATATAATTACCACAGATCCTTCCTAAACTGTGTAAAATCGTCTAATGATAACCAGAATAAACTGTCAAAATGCGTCAAAATCTTGAAAGAGTTAAAGTGGGATAACTTAGATGATAACATTGTCCATTCGTTAGCGGTAGGCCAGAAATAGTGACCCCTAACCTCTGTAACTCAAAAAGGGCTAGAGCAAATGGGCTGTTAATGTCTACACTTATTCCCTGGCTGACCCTTCCCTAGTAGTAGAAATATTAACTTGATTACTCGAGTCGTTTATGAGTGTTAGAGGATAGTGGTCAGGATTATTGGCCTACCTAGAATGAATGGACTATAGTGACGATGGTGAGATAAACAACATGGCGACCAGAGAACATGAGTTAGGATATAATAGATAGTGTATAGAGGTGATGATGGTGAGGTAAACAACATGGCGACCAGAGAACATGAGTTAGGATATAATAGATAGTGTATAGAGGTGATGATGGTGAGGTAAACAACATGGCGACCAGAGAACATGAGTTAGGATATAATAGATAGTGTATAGAGGTGATGATGGTTTGAGGTAAACAACATGGCGACCAGAGAACATGAGTTAGGATATAATAGATAGTGTATAGAGGTGATGATGGTGAGGTAAACAACATGGCGACCAGAGAACATGAGTTAGGATATAATAGATAGTGTATAGAGGTGATGATGGTGAGGTAAACAACATGGCGACCAGAGAACATGAGTTAGGATATAATAGATAGTGTATAGAGGTGATGATGGTGAGGTAAACAACATGGTGACCAGAAAAAATTTGTTAGGATATTATAAGAGATGGCGTATACTGATGAGCCAAAGGTGATGAAGTTGAGGTAAACAACATGGCGACCAGAGAAAATTAGCTTGAATAAAATCATAATAGATAGTGCATAGAGGTGATGAAGGTGAGGTAAACAACATGGCGACCAGAGAACATGAGTTAGGATATAATAGATAGTGTATAGAGGTGATGATGGTGAGGTAAACAACATGGCGACCAGAGAACATGAGTTAGGATATAATAGATAGTGTATAGAGGTGATGAAGGTGAGGTAAACAAATGGCGACCAGAAAACATGAGTTAGGATATTATATGAGATGATGTAGAGGTGATGAAGGTGAGGTAAACAACATGGCGACCAGAGAAAATTAGTTAGGATATTATAAGAGATGATGAAGATTAGGTAAACAACATGGCAACCAGATAAACTGAATTAGGATATAAGAGATAGTGTATAGAGGTGATGAAGGTGAGGTAAACAACATGGCGACCAGAGAACATGAGTTAGGATAATATATGATTGCTGTAGAGGTGAATGAAGGTGAGGTAAACAACATGGCGGCCAGATAAAATGAGTTAGTAAGTGATGCTGTATAATGATGAGTAAAGGTGATGAAGCGACGGGAGAGGGACACAAAACTTATAATTAATTTCCTGGAAGCAACTGATCTCTATTTTTATGCAGGATATTTGGTACATTCCTTCTAGGTACTTCCTTGTTATGCAGGATATTTGGTACATTCCTTCTAGGTACTTCCTTTTTCGCATGGTTATTTATAGATCTTAGTTTGACCTTTTAATCCCAGCAGGTCATTGATTGTTTACATTCCTGATATATTCCTTTATTACGTAGCACCTCGTATAGATGTAGTATTGTAATCACCGTGGCTGTGTGTGTGTGTGTGTGTATATATATACTGTGATTAACGTTCTCTAGATCCAATAAAACATTTACTTTTCTGTTTTCTGGCTATTATCAGGGCGTATGGAAGTGAGAGGGGTAATTCCCATCGTGTTTACCCATATAATTCCCGTAGATCCTTCCTAAACTGTATATAATCATCTAATGATAGCCAGCATAAACTGTCAAAATGCGTCACAATCGTCAGAGGGTTAATAAATGTGATTATGGTAGTGAATAATGTGTGATGGTGTTGGTGATTGTGGTAGTAGTTGTGGTAGTGGTGGTGTGTGTACGATAACATTGAAATCAAGAACAGTTATTATAAAGTATGCCTTTTGAACCTTGAGATATAGTTTTTATTGATAGTACTAACTCCTGGTCATCCTCCTTTCGGAACTTCGGTGAGACCTTTTCTATTGCACTAGACATATCGAAGCCCTTTGATAGAGTCTGGCACAAATCTTTAATTTCTAAACTGCCCTCGTTCGGTTTCTATCCCTCCATCTGTGCCTTTGTCTCTAATTTCCTTTCCGACCGTTCCATAGCTGCGGTTGTGGACGGCCATCGCTCACTTCTTCATCCTATCAACTCCGGTTTTCCTCAGGGCTCTGTCCCATCTCGTATTCTCTTTCTAATTTTCATAAACGATCTTCTCAACTGTACCTCCAGTCCCATCCATTCATACGCAGACGACTCTACCTTATACTACTTGATTAGTTTTCCAGAACGCCCCAACCAGCAATCCCTCAAAGACAAACTTAATGAAGCCATAGAACTCTTATCTTCTGATCTAACTACTATTTCCAATTGGGGCGGAGAAAACCTTGTTACCTTTAATGCTTCCAAAACCCAATTTCTCTGTCTATCTACCCGTCCGGAACTCTCCGTGGACTATCCCTTATTCTTCAACAATACAAAAATCAATCCTTCATCTTCTCTCAATATTCTTGGTGTCTCTTTTTCTTCAGCTCTCACTTGGAAGGACCATATTACCAGTCTTGCTAAGGCTCCCAGAAGCTGGGTGTGCTCAACCGCCTCAGGGAGTTCTTTACCCCTGCACAGCTTCTTGCTCTGTACAGGGGCACAGTGCGTCCTTGTATTAAGTGTTGTTCACATGTGTGGGGAGGATCCTCTCACACCGCACTTCTAGACAAAGTAGAAAGGAATGCCTGTTGTATCATTAATTCCCACCCACACCGGAGTGGTCTTTCCACTGGACTGGTAATCCAATGGGTCCGGGTTCGAATCCAGATATGTCAATGGGAAGATAATATTGGGATGGAATTTGTGCTGTACCTAGTATCAGTGCATTACCACCGAAACGCCAAATAAATACCCTCATTGGTCCCTGATTAAATAGCATTGTATGAATATTCCCATATTCAAAAATATGCTACATAGGGGCAATGACTAGTGAGTTAATTGCTCAATAGGGGCGTTCTGTGAGTGAGGGTCCGAGTGTGGGGGATGAAACTGTGAAGTGCAGAGGCGAGGCGGCTTCAGAGAAGGAGTTGCTTCGAGCCGTGAAGCTTCGCATGTCTACTCCCTAGACTGGAGCAAGACCTCACGGGCCTTGCCGTGTTCAGCGGTTAGAGTGTGAAGGCTATCAGCCTATGCCCGAGAGGGAGCAGTTGGAATATTGAAAAAAAAAAAAAAAAAAAATCACCAACTCTGCAAACTCTCTCTCTTCGCCGCAGTGTTGCATCTCTCTCGCTATTCTATCGCTACTACAATAATCAATGCTCCTCAGAGCTCTCGCAATGTATACCACCACCTCTACGTAGGGTACGTGGTACCCGTCTATCAACACAATCCCACCCTACCCTGTGCAGCTCTCCAACCCAAGAGTGAAATGTTACTCTCAGTTTTTCTTCTATTCAACAGCTGAGCTCTGGAACTCTCTCCCAGAATCTGTCTTTCCCTCCTCCTATGACTTAAATTGCTTCAAACTCAGTGTGTCCAGGCATTTTTACTCTAAGTCCCTTGAGTTAGGCCCTGTTACTCTTTCAACTATGGGGGAGGCACTCGCTACAGGCAGTTCTGCCTTTTGTCTCTCTCACTCACATAGAAAAATAAAGAAAAAAAGTCTAGGTGGGGTAATGGTGGTGATTGTGGTAGTAATAGTTGTCAGGGTGGACAGTAATAGTGATGACGCTGATAGTAGTAGTGATAATGGTGACAGTAGTAGTGATAATGGTGATAATTGTAGTAATTGTCTTTAAAAGACCCAAACATGTTGTGTCAGTCTCCGACAGCACGGCGGGGGCGAAGTCGTCTGCCATCTCCGTTTGCCTTGTTTTTCATTGTTTTGTCTGTGTTTTGCCATATTTCTCATTGATTTTCTGTTTGATTCTTGGTAGATAAATTAACCCTCTGAAGATTATGATGCAATTTGACAGATTATTGTGGCTATCATTAGACGATTTTATACAGTAAGGGGAGGCTGAACCCTCCGCTGAGCCCAGAAATCAAAATTTCGAAAAACTAAAAAAAAATCTTTCAGCCACCCAAAAAAAATGTTTGTGTCTGTAGTCTAAAGGGCTTCTGTAAGCAATATAAATGATCATATGAGGGCATGAACACCCATATGACATCCCTAGGGCCCCCTTGGGGGGGCCCCAATATCATGGATTTTGGTAAGAAATTGGCTTATAAATTCTGCCTAGCCTACCCCTGACGAAAATTGTGTTTAGTTGGTCATAAAACTCGATCTTCTATGTGCCCGCTATGGTAGAAAACGGAAGCTAAGAAGGGTTAACTATTTTATCTGCCCCCAAAATGTTTTTGACTGATGAAAATCTATGAATTTCAGTGGTTTATAATTTGTTGGCACTTACAAGTGCCACTATATTTTTATGTATTGCTCAAATGCATTCCCCTTCTAAATACAATACATAGGGGTATATAGGAACGCCTGTCCGTTTAAATAATTGCCGTTTTGCCGAAAATATCCGAGTTTTGACCATTTTGGAGTCAAATCAGCTGTAACCCAAAAATAATTATATAATATATCTTTTTCAGCACCTTCTATTATTCAATAGGGGTTAATTTAAATGGCACGGTGTAGGGGATGCTTGTAGGATATGCCATGCAAAAATTGCGGGAAATTTTAACAATTTTGAGTGACTAGATGATTTTACAATAGTGCAATGAAATTCTGCGCTCACGCGCGCACACATAGAGAGCTGATTTTTTCAGTGAGTCTTAGTATTTCCATTGGTAATAAGATGGTATAGTGCCAGAAACACAATCTCTTATACAGGGTGAATTGGGGGTGTAAGGTTCAGCCATTTAAATTAAGAAGGATCTGTGGGAATTATTAGGGTAAGGACTAGCTCAATCAATCCGTGGACTTCCATATACCCATCCTAATATGACTAAAATCGTCTAATAATAGGCAGAAAGCAGACAAGAAATGCGCAATCGTATTCTGAAAGGGTTAACTTAACAAAATTGACAGTTCTAAGGCCAGGTAGACAATATGGCGACTAGATAAAAAGTACTTTGGCTGTCTACTAATGAGTCCGAAGAGGAGGAGGGAGGGGGGGGGGAGGGGGGGGGGGGGGGGGGGGGATGCGGCAGGAGGAGGGGGGTGTTGAAGCGACAGGAGGGGGGGGGTGGGGAAGCGACAGGAGGGAGGGGGGTGATGGAGCGACAGGAGGGTAGGGGTGATGAAGCGACAGGAGGGTAGGGGTGATGAAGCGACAGGAGGGGGGGGGGGGGGGGTGATGATGAAGCGACAGGAGGCGGGGGGGGGGATGAAGGATGAAGCGACAGGAAGGTAGGGGGTGATGAAGCGACAGGAGGGTAGGGGTGATGAAGCGACAGGAGGGGGGGGGTGATGAAGCGACAGGAGGGGGGTGAATGAAGCGACAGGAGGCGTAGGGGGTGATGAAGCAACAGGAGGACAAAACTTTTAATGAAATTTCTTGGAAGCAAACTGATCCGATTTTTGCCGTCTTTGATTCGTTTGATATCTCTCTCTCTCTCTCTCACTCTCTCTCTCTCTCTCTCTCTCTCTCTCTCTCTCTCTCTCTCTCTCTCTCTCTCTCTCTCTCTCTCTATTATAATTCTTGTTGATGTATTCCGTTTGATTCCTTGCCAATTACCCTTTGATATTTTTTGCTTTCTGATGTTTTTCTTGCTACCTTGCATATATCTCGCGGATTTTTCGATTCCTTAGACAACTTTCCTTGTTCTTATTCTTCAAAAGTCGTTCCTAAGCAGAGTAAAATCGTCTCCTATTATCCATTATAAATCCAAGTGACGCCATCGTATCACAAGGGTATATTTGTTTACATTATATTCAATGCCCTCCCTCCTGAGCTCAATTTTATTTATATTATTCCCTTCATGGATTCATGTTTGTATATTATACAGGGACCCCCTTCTACCTCATGTTTAGTAAAGAGATATAAATATATTAGTTAAGAGATTGTAAGACGTTCGGTCCAATAGTTTGGCGAATTTAAAACCTTTCGCCCTATTTTTTGTGTCAATTAGTTAACAGATTGTAAGAAGTTCGGTCCATTAGTTTGGCGAATTTAAGACCTTTCGCCCGATTTCTTTTTTCAATATTAAAACCTTCCGTGCCATTTACGTGTCGCTTTTATCCTGGCGAGCGATAAAGAACCATTCATTTTAGGAAGAACCGACCTCTAGCCGGGGCATTATTCTACCGAAAAATGTACACATTTATATCGAAGGGGGGTCTTCGGGCATTATTTTAAGTTTGATGGAGGTCTAGGGAGCAAACTACAAATCTCCCCTTAACCCTTTCATTAGTTTAGGAGACATTTGGCTGAATAATAACACCATATAAAGAGGAGCACTTTATTGACGTTTCGCAAATAACTTTTTCAGTTAATGACCTGATGAAACTGTCTGTGAAACGTTGTCAATAAAGTGCTCCTCCTCAAATTGTTCTTGATTTAACTATTATATCCAATTGGGGCAGAGCAAATCTTGTTGCCTTTAATGTTTCCAAAACCCAATTTCTCCATCTATCTACCCGTCATGAACTCCCAGAAGACTATCCCTTATACTTCAACAATACACAAATCAACCCTTCATTCTCTCTCAGTATTCTCGGTGTCTCTTTTTCTTCTGCTCTCTCTTAGAAGGACCATATTACCAGTCTTGCTAAGGCAGCCTCCCAGAAGCTGGGTGTGCTCAACTGCCTCAAGGGGTTCTTTACCCCTGCACAGCTTCTTGCTTTGTACAGGGGCACAATGAGTCAATGTATTGAGTATTGTTCACACGTGTGGGGAGGATCCTCTCACACAGCACTTCTAGACAAAGTAGAAAAGAAAGCCTTCCATCTCATTAACTCACGTCCACTCACCAATTATCTGCAGTCTCTCTCTCCGCCGTAATGTTGCATCTCCCTCACTATTCTACCGCTATTACAATAATCAGTGTTCCTCAGAGTTCTCTCAGTGTATACCACCCCGTCTTTATAGAG
Source organism: Paralithodes platypus (assembly GCA_032716605.1). NCBI lineage: Eukaryota > Metazoa > Arthropoda > Malacostraca > Decapoda > Lithodidae > Paralithodes > Paralithodes platypus. The sequence goes on along the minus strand of CM064544.1, from coordinate 16,626,468 downwards.
TATGTAGCACCCGTCTTGCAACACAATCCCACCACTAATCTGTGCAACTCTCCAACCCAAGAGTGAAATGTTATTCTCAGTCTTTCTTCTATTCAACAGCTGAGCTCCAGAACTATCTCCCAGAATAAGTCTTTCCTTCCTATGACTTAATTGCTTCAAACTCCGTGTGTTCAGGAATTTTGGCTCGAACGTCACTTGATTTTGGCCCTGTCACTCATTCAACTCTGGGGGAGGCACTCACTACAGGCAGTTCTGCCTTTTGTCTCCTTCACTCACATAGAAAAAAGAAAAAAAAAAAAAAAAAAAAAAAAAAAATGTATATATATATATATCCAGGGTTTCGTATTACGTGAGAATTAATAAATATATAAATAGTGAACGTCAATGGAGATCTGGAGGTCGTTGTTCGTCCTGGGTTTCATAATGGGTAATATATCATACTTATATATTAGCCGCATTGCTGTACTTGATTATATGCAATGGTACCTTGGGGAGGTGTTGTTAAGAGAGGGAGTGTGTGTGTGTGTGTGTGTGTGTGTGTGTGTGTGTGTGTGTGAGAGAGAGAGAGAGAGAGAGTATGAAGGAGAGATGGAGAGAATTAGAGAAAGAGAGAGAGATATTTATGGGGACATTTATCGGCAATTAACCTTCTGAGTATGCAATGACCTTCCTTCGTTGTGTTATAATTATCAGCACATGATTTTGTTCAGCTTAGGAAATATCTATCACTGTCAAACGGATTAATTATTCTACTACAGGATATGCTTTAATTAACCCTTTCAAAATTACGATAACGCTTTTTAACTTTTTTTCTTCAGACTAATTTTAGACGATTTTGCTCAGCTTATTTTAATGATTATATTCCACAATGCATGTAGTCTGTTACTCTGTTTTCGGGAACTAACGGATTATCATAGACTGTATCAACCCTTCATCTTCTCTCAGTATTCTCTGTGTCTCTTTTTCTTCTGCTCTCTCTTGGAAGGACCATATTACAACTCTTGCTATGGCAGCCTCCAAGAAGCAGGGTGTGCTCAGCCGCCTCAAGGAGTTCTTTAGCCCTGCACAGATTCTTGTTCTATACAGGTGCACAGTGCGTCCTTATATTGAGTATTGTTCACATGTGTGGGGAGGATCCTCTCATACAGCACTTCTAGACAAAGTAGAAAGGAAAGCATTTTGTATCATTAACTCCCGTCCTCTCACCGACTCTCTGCAATCTCTCTCGCTATTACTGTATATCGCTACTACAATAATCAATGTTCCTCAGAGCCCTCTCAGTGTATACCACCTACTCTAAGTTGGGTACGTACGTAAAACCTGTCTTGCAACACAATCCCACCCCTAATCGGTACAACTTTCCAATTCAAGAGTGAAACGATACTCCCAATCTTTCTTCTATTCAACAGCTGAGCTCAGGACTCTCTCCATGAATCCATCGTTCCCTCAACCTATGACTTAAATTGCTTCAAACTCTGTGTGTCCAGACATTTGGCTCGAACATTCCTTGATTTTGGCTCTTTTGTTCTAGCTCTTTTTTAATTACAAAGGTTAGTGGTCACGATTACTGGCCTACCTATTTGGAACAGGGTATAGAAATAATGATAGTTTATTTGAAGCAGTACAAGATTAATTAGAATATATAAAAAAAAATAAAAATAAATTAAAACTAAACACATATACGAGAAAACGTGCCAGGGGAAAATAAAAATATACACAAACACGTGTGCTGTATATGACTCAATACACACACACACACACACACACACACACACACACATACACACATACACACACACACACACAACAGCCCGTAGCCTAGTAGGTAGAGCTCTCGTCTCACATACGAGGGGTCGGGGGTTCAATCCCCGGCCGGGCGGAGACAAATTGGGCTTGTCTCCTTTCATGTGTTAGCCTCAGTTCACCTAGCTGTAAATAGGTACCTGGAATAAGTGGACGACGTTGTGACGTCCCATCTGGGGTTGGCAAAAATGGTACAAGGCGAGATGGGTATCATATGGTTCACCTAAGCTGATGGCTACCTAAGCCTTCGGGCGAGACGGTACCGTCTATAGTGAGAATGGTACCATACAGATCCACCCTAAGCCTTCGTTTCCGATGTCGCCAATTGGCTAAAAATACAGACTACACACACATCCACAGCCATTCCAACAGTACATAAAAACACTTAACATGCATTTCACGCAATACATTCCCAGTTAAGGAGGCGCGATAATAATGAGCTTAGCTCGCATTGCGTGGATTCCCCTTGACGAACAAGTAACTGAGTAACACACACACACACACACACACACACACACACACACACACACACACACACACACACACACACCAGCACAAAAGACAGGGAGTGAAAGTGATACTAATTTTGTGTTTGTATACGTCCATGCAACTGACGGTAGTACATGTAGTTGGTAATATATATATATATATATATATATATATATATATATATATATATATATATATATATATATATATATATATATATATATACTTGTGTGTGTGTGTCTGTGTGTATTTTTGTTTTGTCTATGTGGACGAGGGATACAAATGGCAAAACTACCTGTGACGAGTGCCTCCCCCAGAGATGAAAGAGTGACATGGCCAAAATCAAGTAATGTTTGAGTCAAAATGTCTGAGCACATGGAATTTGATGCAATTCAAGTCATAGGATGAGGAAAGGATGGATTCAAGGAGAGAGTTCCAGAGCTCAGCTGTTGAATAGAAGAAAGATTGGGAGTATCATTTCACTCTTGGGTTGGAGAGTTGCACAGAGTAGGGGTGGGATTGTGTTGCAAGACAGTTACTACATACCCTATGTAGAGGGAATGGTATACACTGAGAGAGCTCCGAGTAACACTGATTATTGTAATAGCAATAGAATAGTGAGAGAGATGCAACATTGCGGCAAAGAGAGAGGGTGCAGAGAATCGGTGAGTGAACGGAAGTTAATGATACAGAAGGCTGTGTGTGTGTGTGTGTGTCTCTCTATGTGGGTGTGTGTGTGTGTGTGTGTGTATGGGTAGTGAGAGGGGGACAGTATGTGTGGAGAGGTGACAGCTTGTGTTGTTAGAGGGATACTGTGTGTAAGGAGGTGGGGTAATAAGTATGTGGGGGTTGGGAGCGTGTGCTGTATGTGTTTGAGTGGGGACAGGTGTGTGTGTGTGTATGGGTAGTGAGAGGGGGACAGTATGTGTTGGAGAGGTGACAGCTTGTGTTGTTAGAGGGATACTGTTTGTAAGAAGGTGGGGTAATAAGTATGTGGGGGTGGGGAGACGTGTGCTGTATGTGTGTTTGAGTGGGGAGAGGTGTGTGTGTGTGTATGGGTAGTGAGAGGGGGACAGTATGTGTTGGAGAGGTGACAGCTTGTGTTGTTAGAGGGATACTGTTTGTAAGAAGGTGGGGTAATAAGTATGTGGGGGTGGGGAGACGTGTGCTGTATGTGTGTTTGAGTGGGGAGAGGTGTGTGTGTATTTGTTCTTGTGTGTGTGTTTTTGTGTTTAAGTGTGTGTGAAGGGAGAGGGATGGTGTGTGAAAGTCTTAGTGGAGTATGGGCGAGTGTGTATGTGTGAAGAAGAAGAAGAAGAAGAATCTTGTGGGTGTGTATGAAGTATTTGCATGTGTACAGTAGATGAGAGAGAGAGAAAGAGAGAGTGGGAGAGAGAGATAATCATTACTGTTACATTTCTACAAATAGAAGTATGTAATACAACAAAGTACATCAATGGGGGGGGGGGTTTCTGGGCCCCTTTCTTTCTCATGATTAGCCAACTTAGTTTTGAGATTTTAGTCAGACATTCGCTCCATTAGTTTGACGATTTTAGGACCTTTCGTGCAATTTAGGTGTCATTTTTTTCCTGGCGAGCGATAGCGAGGAGAAACTCGACGAAAAAATGCACAAATTTGTCTTGTTTTGTTTTTTTTAAAGCTTGATGGAGATCTACGGAGGAAACTAAAAATATTAATAATAATAAAAAATAAAAACATGAAAATAATAATAATAATAATATTTATAATAATAATAATGATAATACAAATAATAATACAAATAATTCATAATAACAATAATAAATTAACAAACAACCCAATAAAAAACTCCCCTTAAATGGGAGAAAGTCCATACATCTTTACGTTGTTTTCTTCAATTAGGGGGGGGGGGGTGACCTGCTTTTTTTCTCTCCTTTACCGGTACTCTCTCTTTCTGGGTTGTATCCATTCGGCCCCATTCAGCCCACTGTTTTAAGACATATATCCCCATCCAGGTGTCGATTTTTTCTTGGCGAGCGATAGCGAGCCAGCATTGTATGAAGAAATCCGGCTTCGCCGGAGAAATTTTTCTATCGAAAAATGTACAAATTTAGCCTGCTGTCAAAAACATTTAAAATATGCTGGCTCGCTATTGACACCTGGATGGGGGTAAACGTCTTAAAACAGTAGGCTGAATAGGACCGAATGGATACAAGCCAGAGAAAGAGAGAAAATGAGAGAAAAAAAAACAGGTGACCCCCTTAACAATACATGAACAATTCTGGGCATCCTTGTATGTAGGAAATAACATCATCTTAACCCTTTCAAGATTATGACGCGTTTTTTTAGTTTATTCTGGCTATCATTAGACATGTTGATACAGCTTAGGAAGGATCTGTGGGAATTATAAGGGTAAAGACTATCTCCATTAGCCCTCTGACTTCCACATACCCTTCCGAAGCTGAATAAAATCGTCTAATAAGAGCCACGAAACAGAGAAAAGAAATGCGTAATCGAATCTTGAAAGGGTTAATATTTGAGGTCTCTTCCTAGGCACATTGTTTATAGTATTTCGTTCTCTCTTTTCAGATTTGCCGGACTCGGGAGTAATGATGCATGGATGAAGTCTCGTGAAGGAAAGATGCGGCTAGGAGAACACTGTAGTTCCTATCAATAACAATAACAACATCTTCAATAACAACAATAACTACAAGAATAACAAGAACAATAACAACAACTTCAACAAATGCAACTTTAACAACAAGATCAACAACTTCAACAACTTCAACAGCATCAACAACAACAACTTCAACAACAACAACTTCAACAGCATCAACAACAACAACAACTTCAACAGCATCAACAACAACAACTTCAACAGCATCAACAACAACAACAACTTCAACAGCATCAACAACAACAACTTCAACAACAACAACAACAACAACAACAACAACAACTTCGATAATAACACCTACATCAACTTAACAACAACAACAACAGCAACAACTTCGATAACAACAACTACATCAACTTAACAACAACAACAACAGCAACAACTTCGATAACAAACAACTACATCAACTTAACAACAACTTCAACAACAACTACAAGATCAACAATAATAACACCAACAACATCAACAACTTCAGCATTATCAACAATAACAACAATAACAACAACAACAACAACGGACGCGACATAATTTCCTATTTTCCTAGTATGAGGGTAAAAATGTATACCTCCAGCTACAGTTAATGGTTGATCGGTAAATGTATACCTCCAGCTACAGTTAATGGTTGATCTGTAAATAATGTATACCTCCAGCTACAGTTAATGGTTGATCGGTAAATGTATACCTCCAGCTACAGTTAATGGTTGATCGGTAAATAATCCTCCGTGGCGTACATGTAATCCACGAGTGTGTTAGTTTGTGTGTTGGAAATATAACTGTGGTTTGGATATTAATAGACCACATACACCTTGCCTCAAACACTCGCGCTTAACCAAAATGTATATATTAGCGAAAATATGAATGAAAAACTTGCAAACTAAACATACCAAAATAGGAACCGCTCTATATAGACAAAATAACTTATCAAAATCACTGAAAATGTATATAATAATGACAATTTAAAATTGCAAAACAAACCGAAGCAGGAAAAGCACAATACAAAGACAAAATAACTTATCCAAATCACTATGTGGAAGCGAATTAATACAGCGTGATACAAGGAATTACAGGAAATGGCCGTCTATTAACTATGATTACAGTGGCGTGACATTGTGGGTCGTGTTCCCAGCCAAAATTACAGGGATTCTCGTTTCTGTAATTGTGTTTTAATGAAGCAAAAGTCTCGTAAAACACACGGTATTGCCCAGGACTGTGTAATATAAAGATGTAAGACACTTAGTATTTCGACCACAGTTAATATTGGAGGAATTATATTGTAAAACTTGCAAAGTAAACAAACCAAAACAAGAACGGCAAAATATAGAGACTAAAGAACTCATCAAAATCACTATGTGGAAATAACGATTTAGCAAAATGTAACTTCGAAATAAAAGAACAAAACTAAGGAACTAGTATTTCAGAATGTTTGGTTTTGGAGAACTACACTTACTTGTTAACCGAAGTATAAGGAACTAGTATTTCAGCCACAGATAATATGATGGTTAATGTTTGATGGCATTATTTATTAACCGAAGTATAAGAACTAAGAACTAGTATTTCGGTCACAGCTATTATGGTGGTTAATGTTTGGTGTTCCAGGAGTTAACCGAAGCATAAGGAACTAATATTTCTTAATGATTGGTGTTGCAGGATTTCATTTACTTGTTAACCGAAGCATAAGGAACTAGTTATTCGACCACAGTTCATACAGTGGTGGTCAATGCTTGGGGCTCCAGGACATTTTGTTAACGGAAGTGAAATGCGGAATTAATAACAACACAAGGTATATCTCAAATTGGTTACTGTTAATAAAATGTGTGTTGCTTTGAACTGCTAATGTGTTGGGTAAATGGAAAATGTGAATATGCTTTGACTGAGTGGTGAAGGTACGAGGTGAGCAGTGTTGTATGAAAGACATGCATAGTGTACAGAGCTGATCTTAATAGTTTGTTGGCCAATATATAGCAAAATATTTGACTAGGCATGAGCTTGCATTTGTGTAGTAATCTTATATGATGGTGCGTACTAAGTGTCGTTAAGTAACTAACGTTCACTATCAGTATTCACACATTTTCTTCAGCATCCACTGATAAACTTGATGCTTCTCTAAGTGTTCTCTGTGAATAAAAACGAAGATTGGGTTGAAGAGGCTCGAATCAGTATCACACGAAAATACATTCGTGCCGACGTTTGAATCCAGCTTTTTCTCGCTTACACGTAAACATTATGATAATCCTGAGTGTCATTCATCCACCCCAGTTCCTGATCTACAAACACTGTCCCATGATACACAGAACTACCAAGCCACATCATCACACTGTAGTTGTTCCACTGTCCTTAGCCACTATGCCTCTCTAACAAAACTTCACCAAACCAATTGCTTGGACACGGAAAATATAAGCAAAATGGAAATTTATATACTAAACTATAATCGAGAATTGAGAAGAGAACAAGAACGAAGCTCAGCAAGAATCAGAATATCAAGGAATCATCTATGTCCTCTCAGCCAAGGCACAGAGTTAATGCCTGTAGCATTAAACACAGGAACGGAAGGTAAGGAACTGGGTTCACTCTCTCCCGTTGACAAGGACACTGGGACGATAATAGTCAGTGCCTTCTCCATATTGAAAACTATGGTCCTACGAGTACACCATAAAGGTTCAACAACAACCAAACCATCCTCGGAGCTTCTACCTTCCTGCAACCAAGACGTGGGATCCAGAGAACAAGAGAGAGGGACATTAAGAGAAGAAGAGAGAGAGACATCAAGAGAACAAGATAGAGAGACATTAAGAGAAGAAGAGAGAGAGACCTCAAGAGAAGAAGAAAGAGAGACATCACGAGAAGAAGAAAGAGGGACATCAAGGAAAGAAGAGAGAGGGACATCAAGGAAAGAAGAGAGAGGGACATCAAGGGAAGAAGAAAGAAGGACGTCAACACCTCGACTATGGTCTCCGGATATAAGACCATCATGGCCACCCAAGAGGGAACGTGAGAGATGTTCCTTATGGCCGCTGCTGCTGGTGGCGCTGTTGTTGTTTCCCACCACAACCTTCGCAGAACAAGGCAAGTCTCTTTGTGTTTATGTTGAATATTGACTGTAGCAGAAGAAGTGATAAAAGGTATGATATTAACCCTTTATAGGCTCCCAAGATGTCGCTTAGTATTTATATAGGCTATATAATTCTCATAATCTCACAATTATCTCTCCAAAATGTTTATTCTGCCAATAAGTTCACTCACAGACAACTGTAGGGGTTGAAACAAACTAAACTAAAAGGTTTCTAAACTCCTCTGATAGTCTTTGTGGCTTTTAACCCCTTCTGTACGGTGCCGTCATATGACGAGCGCCATTTGAGGCAATTATGAGCCCTGAGAGAGAGGCCAGCTGTTGCAGGGAGCGCAGGGGGGCTCCAACCGCCAGTCACAGGTGGCAGGCACACACTGAGCTGTGAGTGCTCGCTCACTTAATAATATGTGCAGCGTCACACATAGCAAAAACAGCCAAAATTGCTAATTTTTACCGATTTTGACCTTCGTTTGCAAGATAATCAGATGTCGTACAGGGATGATTCAGGTGTCATTGGAAAGCTCTATCATTGTACTTTCACGGATATATAATTGTATTACCCTCTGGCTCTTACTTATGCATGAAAAAGAGCATGGAATAAAGGTAATTTTTAGCAGTTATACCCACACAGAAGGAGTTAAGTATCCCAGGAACACGCCGGTGCGTCTTCCCGTAGAATACACAAAATGGTTAACCCATTCAGTACTGGTGATATCCTTTTCATTATATTCTGGCAACTATTAGACAATTTTATTCAGCATAGGAAGGACATCTACCCATTAATAAGCTACAGACTATCTCAATTAATCCTTTTAGCTAGTATCTATCCTTCTTAAGCTTTATATAATCGTCTAAAACGTAATAGATGCACTCAAATTAATAAGAAGTCACCCGTACTTTAAGGGTTAAGTTAAGGGGAGATTTTCACTTCAGAGGTATTTTCCTGGACCCCCTTCTCCCACATGTTTAGCATCAATAGTTTTGAAATGTTAAGATGTTCGTTCCATTAGTTTGGCGTTGTTCAGACCTTTGCCCCATTTTTGTGTCAATATAAAAACTTTTCGTGCCATAATTTGGCTATTTTGTCACTCTATTGGCTTTAGGGGAGACACTGGTTACATGCATCCTGCCTTTTGTCTCCTTCATACACATAATGAAAATAACACTGTACTAGAGATTAACAAAAAAGGTCAAACCCAAAACACCATAATATAATTTATGTACTTCACTCCCAACAACACCTCCCAATGAAATTAATGAAAGCATGTTTTATTTTGTTTATATACTTTGTTTAGTTTCCTCCCTAGACCTCCATCAAGCTTTAACCCCCCCCCCCCCCAGAACCCCCTTGAAGATAGATTTGTACATTTTTCGGTAGAAAAATGTACCGACCGAAGGCTGGTTACTCTTATAATTACAGGTTCGCTATCGCTCGCCAGGAAATAATCGACATCTAAATGGCACGAAAGATCTTAATATTGAGAATGAAATGGGGTGTAAAGTCTTATAATCGTCAAACTAATGAGTAGAACTTCTTAAAATGTAAAAACTAATGGGATTAAACACGAGGGAGAAGGAGGCCAGAAAAAGCAGCCTATCTCCCCTTAATCCTCTGACTTTCATGTACCGTTCCTAAACTAAATAACATCGTCTAATAGTAGCCAGAGCAAACTGCCAAAACGCGTCACAAGCCTGAGGGGTTTCAGATGGGGGGAGAATTTGAAGGTTAGATGCTATACTGTAGATACGGTAGCAGTGTAATATAATTTGAAGGTTAGATGCTATACTGTAGATACGGTAGCAGTGTAATATAATTTGAAGGTTAGATGCTATATTGTCGATACGGTAGCAGTGTAATATAATTTGAAGGTTAGATGCTATACTGTAGATACGGTAGCAGTGTAATATAATTTGAAGGTTAGATTCTATACTGTAGATACGGTAGCAGTGTAATATAATTTGAAGGTTAGATGCTATACTGTAGATACGGTAGCAGTGTAATATAATTTGAAGGTTAGATGCTATACTGTAGATACGGTAGCAGTGTAATATAATTTGAAGGTTAGATGCTATACTGTAGATACGGTAGCAGTGTAATATAATTTGAAGGTTAGATGCTATACTGTAGATACGGTAGCAGTGTAATATAATTTGAAGGTTAGATTCTATACTGTAGATACGGTAGCAGTGTAATATAATTTATATATTTTACTCCAAACACCAAACACATCCCAATGGAATTAATGAAAGCATGTGATACACCTCGATTCGAACCTGGGTTACCACACACAGATCTTAAACACGCTAACCATTACACCATCAAGACAGTAAATCAGATGCACAGCTTGTGAAAGAGACCCGCCCTATTATTTATTTACTATATATATATATATATATATATATATATATATATATATTATAGCATATTCGCATATATATATACTGTATAATATATCTATATATATATATATATATACATATATATATATATATATATATATATATATATATATATATATATATATATATATATGCTGTATATATACTTTATATATACACTATATATATATACCCGGTATATATATATATATATATAAATATATATATATATATATATATATATATTTTTTTTTTTTTATGTAAAATGTGATTTTGGTGAACTCTTGTGGAAGAGACCCGCCCTGTTCGTCTTGATTTGTTTTCTAGATGTAAAATGTGATCTTGGTGAAAGGGTGCACACGAGCTGAGAATATGGGTGCTGGTAAAATTGGAAGATGGAAGATAAGGAGAGCAGGAGCGAGTAGCCGAGAGATAACACTGAATGAAAGGCAGAGGGAGAAGGGGGAGAGGCAGGCAGAGGTTTATAGTGACAGACAAAGACAGAGGGGGGACAGACAGACAGACAGACAGGCAGAGGTTTATAGTGGACAGTCAAAGGCAGAGGGGGGACAGACAGACAGACAGACAGGCAGAGGTTTATAGTGATAGACAAATACAGAGGGGGGACAGACAGACAGACAGACAGGCAGAGGTTTATAGTGACAGACAAAGACAGAGGGGGGGGACAAAACAGGACAGACAGACATACAGAGGTTTATAGTGACAGACAAAGACAGAGGGGGGACAAACAGACAGACAGACAGACAGACAGAGGTTTATAGTGACAGACAAAGACCGAGGGGGGGGATAGACAGACAGACAAAGGACCGAGGGGGGGATATACAGACAGACAGAGGTTTATAGTGACGGATAAAGGCAGACAGACAGACAGAGTTTTATAGTGACAAAGACAGAGGGGGGGACAGACAGACAGACAGACAGACAGAGGTTTATAGTGACAAAGACAGAGGGGGGGACAGACAAACAGAGGTTTATAGTGACAGACAAAGGCAGAGGGTGGACAGACAGACAGAGGTTTATAGTGACAAAGACAGAGGGGGGGACAGACAGACAGACAGAGGTTTATAGTGACAGACAAAGACAGAGGGGGGATAGACAGACAGACAGACAGAGGTTTATAGTGACAGACAAAGACAGAGGGTGGACAGACAGACAGACAGACAGACAGACAGACAGAGGTTTATAGTGACAAAGACAGAGGGGGGGACAGACAGACAGACAGACAGACAGAGAGAGGTTTATAGTGACAGACAAAGACAGAGGGTGGGACAGACAGACAGACAGACAGAGAGAGGTTTATAGTGACAGACAAAGACAGAGGGGGGGACAGACAGACAGACAGACAGACAGACAGACAGACAGAGGTTTATAGGGAGTTATTTTCCTACATAGGTTTTTGCCTTCGTCGGGAACATACTTGATGATTATTACCGCTCGTCTCACTCTTATTGTTGCCTCCGCCACGAACCAACATAAGGGTTAATATTAATCGTCTCACTCAAGATCTATATACTTGTATATAAATCTTGGTCTCACTCTTCTTGTTGGACTGGATCAACTAAAAGAGTTGTCAGGGAAAAGGGTGGTGGCTAAGCCCCATGTACCTCATAACAACACATACCATTAAGCATGATGTGCGGGGGTTGTTGGCTGCTCTTAGGCAGCATGGTGTGTGGGGGTTGTTGTCTGTTCTTAGGCAGTATGGTGTGTGGGGTTTTGGGGGTTCTCTTAGGCATCATGGTATGAGGGGGTTGCCTAATATCACCCCCCTGGATAAGGAATTGAAGCCCTACGAACAAAGAGGGAGCTAGAAAGAAGAGCTTGGAGCGGCTGGATGAGCGACAACGTTAGACCGAGGCTTTCTGGGCTTTGCAACGCTTGTTTTTGTTTTTGCCTTTATTTGTTCGTATTCTAGTTATTTTGTTCAAAGATCGATTCAATCATGAGTCTTTCCACTTTGAATTTGCTTAGGAAAGGTTATACCAAAGATAGGTCAGATTTAATCCAATAGGCCAGGATATGTCAGGTTAGTTCAGGGGACAAGTCAGGTTTAGTTAATTTAAGTCAGATCAAGCTTAGGAAAGGTTAGAGCCAAGTTAGGTCAGATTTAATCCAATAGGCCAGGATGTGTCAGGTTAGTTCAAGGGACAAGTCAGGTTTAGTTTGGTTAGGTCAGATCGTTAGGTCAGGCTTAGGATAGGTAGAGCAAAGTTAGGTCAGATTAATTAAGTATAAGTAGGTTAAGCCAGAATATGTTAGGTTAGTTCATTGGACAAGTCAGGTTTAGTTAGGGTAGATGAGGTCATGTGAGGTCAGGCTTAGGGTAGGTCTGGTTAAATTACCACTGAATGAAAGTTGAGAGGAGGGTCAGGCTTGTATGATGGTATTTTCGCTCGCATGTATTTTCGTATATAAGTATTTTCGTCTGCGTTTCGCTTTGTCCATAAATCTTTTCACCAGCCGTTCTTTTCGTCCACGAGTCAGTCTCTCTCTCTCTCTCTCTCTCTCTCTCTCTCTCTCTCTCTCTCTCTCTCTCTCTCTCTCTCTCTCTCTCTCTCTCTCTCTTACACAATGCTTTTCGTACACTCTTTAATTGTATTTTTCATATTGTAAATTTTGTATACCCTGTTCAATATTGATAGGCCAGAACCCTTCAGGGGAGATGGGTAGTTCTTCTGGTCCCCCTTCTTCCTCATGTTTAGCCCCATTAGTTTTTAGATTTCCAGAAGTTTGCCCAATTAGTTTGTCGTTTTTAAAACCTTTCGCCCCATTTTGTTAATAGTTAGACTTTTCGTGCCATTTAGGTGTCGATTTTTGTTTTCCTGGTGAGCAATAGTGAACCTGTAATATTGGGGGAACCGGCCTTCGGCCGTGTCATTTTTCTATCGAAAATTGTACAAATTAATCTCGAAGTCGGATCTAAAGGATGTTTTTTCTAAGTCTGATGGAGGTCTAGGGAGGAATCTTGAAAACAAAAAAAATAGATACTGTATATGAAAAATCGACCAAAAATATAACCTCTCCCCTTAACCCCTACTGTACCGGCCACGTCTTGTTAACTATATTCTGGCTACTATTAGACGATTTGGTACATTCTAAAAAGGGCCTCCAGCAATTAACAGGCTTTCAGATATCGAACTTAACCATTTTCACTACCACAGATCCTTCTTAAACTACACAATATCGTCTAAATATAGCAAGCATATATTTACAAAGACAACGCCGGTACAGAAGGGCTTAACCCCTAACCTCTGTAACTAAAAACAACGACGAGTAATTGAGCTAACGTTTCTACCATTTAGGAAGAGTCAGCCAGGGAATAGGTGAGGAAATCTACAGCCCATTTGCTCCAGCCCTTTTTAGAGTTACAGAGGCTAGGGGTTACAAGTTCTGGCCAACCTATAATGAACGGACTATAGGTTCAATTATAAGAGGATAATGAATGGCTTCAGGGGGTAAGGGCTTAGTTATTGGTCGATTTATGTATTCATTTATTATTTTTGTAGTTTCCTCCCTAGACCTCCATCAAGCTTAAGAGGAGGAAGTTGTTTTTTCAAGTCCTCCTCCTCCCTCATGTTTAACCCTATTAGTTATGAGATTTCAAGACATTCGCCACATTAGTTTGGCGATTTTTAGATCTTTTGCCCTATTTCTTTGCCAAAATTAAGACTTTTCGTGCCAATATGTGTCGATTTTTTCCTGGCAAGCGATAGCGAGCCTGTATTTGAAGGGTAATCGGCCTTTGGCTGGGACATTTTTCCACCGATAATTTTTACAAATTTATTTTGAGGGAGGGATGTTTTTCTAAGTTTGAGGGATGTCTAGCGATGAAACCAAGAATTTATGAATGAATGAATTTATAGGCAAAAAAAAGGCCGTCAGTGTCCCCTTAAACAATATCCACAAGATCCTTCGTATAGAGAAATCTGTACATTTTCGGTAGAAAATTGTATTGGCGAAAGGCCGGTTCCTTCTAAATTTCAGGCTCGCCAGAAAAAAATCGACACCTAAATGGCACGAAACGTGTTGATATTGATAATGAAATAGGACGAAAGGTCTTAAAATTGACAAACTAATGGGCCGAACGTCTAAAACTTGACAACTAATGGAGCCAAGCATGAGGGAGAAGGGGGCCAGATAAAAACCACAACCATCTCCCCATAATCAAATTAGTGTAGGATAGATTAGACTTAGAACAAATAGATCGGGGCGGCTTAGATTAGGTCAGGTCAGGTTACGTTAAGTCAAGATTCGGTTAGATCAAGGGACCAGGTTAGTCTAGGCTAAGGTCAAGCTTAAGTTAGATCAGGTTAGTCTAAGCTAAGGTTAGGGTTAAGGTCACGTCCGATAAAAATAAGGATGACGGTGCAAGAGCGAGTATTGGACTGATAACAATGAATGAAAGTCGGAGGTGGACAGGCAGGCAAAATATTATATCTTGCGTTTGCATATCTTTTCGCTTATGTGTATTTTCCGCGCAATTAATTTCTTCCATAAATAGTTTCCCTTTGAATTCACTACGGAAAGGTTAGCCTCAAGTCTTGCATCCATATTCAGCTTGTTTCTCTAATACTTTGAATTTGATCAGTTTATATTGGAGACTGGCATCCAGACCCTTTTGGACTGTATAATGACTGTGTGTTTCTCAAAGTCTGATGCAAAGTCCTGCAAGGTCACCACTGGCACTAGGCGGCCGTATGACATGGGTGGGTCACAATAAAGACGTCAGGAGGTTCACATGGACCTGGGTGGGGGAGCCATGCCGGAGGCGTGTGTATGCGGGAAAGGATGTAGCCGTGATACCCACTCATGTGTCTGGCTAAGTAGGCCCACTACACAGGACGCCCCTGGATCAGCCGGGGGACTTGGAATATAGACGTGTGTCAGGGGTAGATTGGGGGAATGATGGGTCAAACATGCTTTGAGGACATTGCAGGGATATTGCACAGTCACCCCGCGGTTATTAGTGGCGGCCCAAGGCTGCCCGGCGGCAGAGGCAAGGTCGAGGCAATGTCAGGTGCATGGGCACCAAACACCATGGTGGCTGCAAGGTCTCCCACATTTGGTCCCGACCCAAAAATCCGGTGTCGTTGGGGGGAGTTACTTCGTCAGGTGGATATTCAGCGGCGTCGTTAGTACTGCTTCCAAGCAGCCAGGTTGTGGGGCAACTCATCTCTCGAATGTCGCTCCACCTCTTTGAAGTAGTCGTCAGTCTTCCACGATATAGCACCGGCTATCAGCTGCTTTAGTTCTTCCACCTAGGGACACTTGAGATCCAGAATCGAGTTCAGTGTGGCTGTGGCAGGGACCGCAGGGCAGAGGGACTCATCAATTCAGTTCGTTTTAATCATATCGGTTGTGAGCCCAATCCTGTAAGCCTGCCTTTCATCAATCTCTATTCTTGCCAGTGCCATCCACCATTCTGGTCTAGATACATGAAGTCCTTCTGTCCTTTAGGAGGTGAGTGGGAGAGTTGAACTCGACGGGAATCTCAGATGTACTACCTTCCAGCTCGGGAATCTGGGGTTTATAATGTCTAGCCCAAGTTTCTGGAGCCTCATCTGTCGTTCCATCTGTCCTCTTATTGGCTACTGGTATAGTCTTTGAGTCTCGGATGTTGACGTCAGGGAGCAATTTACCTGTTAATATTACTATTTATATTCTATAATAGTTGAGTTGTCTCATCACCGGGTTGAATAGCAAGGCGAGGAAGACTGTTAGGGACATGTGAAAAGACAAGAAGAATAGGTAATAAAGATAAAAGCTTCAAGTGAATAGGCATACTTTAATGACAACATTTCGCATATTTTAACTGCAAGAACTGTATACCAAAGTTATCATTAAAGTGTACCTCATCAAGCTAAGATAAAATCCATTTTCCCAACTTCTCGGAGTTTGGAGAAGAAAAAAAGTAGGACGGAGTTGTAATAGCGGCACGTACTAACAGAAGAGGAAATTCGGGACAGGGAAGAGGAGGAAAATGGAAGAAAAAATGAAACAATAGATAGGGAAAAAGATAAGCAAGAAGATTGATATTAAACATTTCGGTTAGAGAATAGGAATAGACACTTTTAAGGGGGGATGGTTAACTTTTAAGGGGGGATGGTTAACTTTTAAGGGGGGATGGTTAACTTTTAAGGGGGGATGGTTAACTTTTAAGGGGGGATGGTTAACTTTTTGGTAGATTTTCTCATCCCTAGACCTCCATCAAACTTTAAAAATATCCATCAGATTCCCCTTCTAGATTAATTTGTACATTTTTCGGTAGAAAAATTTCCCGGACAACGAAATGGGGCAAAAGGTATTAAAATCGCCAAACTAATGGGCCGAACGTCATAAAATTTGAAAACTATTGGGGGTAAGCATGAGGAAGAAGGGTGACCAGAAAAACAGCCCATGTCCCCTTAAGGTGACTTGTTAGGCAAAGGAAATAAGTAGTAGAACATAAATAAGTAGTAGAACATAAATAAGTAGTAGAACATAAATAAGTAGTAGAACATAAATAAGTAGTAGAACATAAATAAGTAGTAGAACATAAATAAGTAGTAGAACATAAATAAGTAGTACAAAGGAGTACAAAGGAAATCAAGCAACAACAGATCTAGTGACCCTTCTAGGTTGCTTGTCCTCCAAAACACTGAGGATCAAGTGTCCAAACAGTGGTTTAGAGTGGGTAAGGGAACATTGGAAAGGGAAATACTGCCCTGGAACTAATGTCCGTGGCAGGATTAGGAAGTTAGTAGGGGACAGATGGGTTAGTAACTGAGGGGGGGATAAAATAAAGTTATTCATTTACAAACGCAGTCAGTCCGCGGGTTTGATGCGAGATATTTGTCTAGGCGGAGTTTAAATGAATCAACGGTGATGCAGTCTATAACGTTTCGGGGAAGCCCATTCCACAAGTTGACAACTCGATTGAAGAAGAAATTCTTAGATTCGTGTGAGTTAAAAGATTTACCAATAATTTTGCAACCGTTTCCCCGCGTGTAATTAGATTGGTCGATAGTGAAGTACTTACTACAGTTCATATTGTCGATGCCTTTGATGATTTTGAACACTTGAATTAAGTCACCTCTTAATCTGCGCTGGGTTAAAGGAAATAGATTTAATTCTCTAAGATGCTCTTCGTATGGTTTGTTCTTTAGGCTAGGTATCATTTTGGTAACTCTACGTTGAACTCGTTCTAGCTTGTTTATATCTTTTTGGTAATAAGGGCACCAGGATTGAACGCAGTATTCCAGAAGAGGGCGGACTAATGAATTGTAAAGGGTTAGGATAACTTCTTTGGATTTATGCTCAAATGACCTGCCTATAAAGCCAATTATTTTGTTTGCCTTCTTAACAACTTCTGAACATTGTTGACTCGGTTTTAGGTTACTCGATATTGTTACTCCCAGATCGGTTTCTCTGTTTACATTCTTAAGCTGAGTGCCATTCATCGAATAGTTTGCTTTCTCATTTAGGTATCCGATATGTAGTACTTTACATTTATCCGCATTGAAACTCATTTGCCAAATTTGGGCCCAACATGACAATTTATCTAGATTGTGTTGCATATCGTCAACTTGTTCTTTTGAGAGTACGCTATTTGCAATTTTTGTATCGTCAGCAAATTTTGAGATTGTACAGGTGAGACCCTCATCTATGTCGTTGATGTAAATTAGAAAGAGAATTGGTCCTAGTACCGATCCCTGGGGTACCCCGCTACTTACATTGGTCCATTTAGATGCCTTACCGTTTATGACTACTCTTTGCTTTCTGTCGCTGAGCCAATTTTCTATCCATTTCAACACACCGTCTTGTATTCCATGCGCTTTTAGTTTTAGCAGTAAACGTTTGTGGGGAACTTTGTCAAAGGCCTTTTGAAAATCAAGGTATATAATATCTATAGCTTTACTCTCATCGTAGAGGTTGAGGATATCGTGGAAGAAGTCTAAGAGGTTTGTTAAACAGGAACGTTTTTTACGAAAGCCGTGTTGAGTATCTTTAAGTATGTTATTTTCCTCTAAGTGATTTACGAGTCTGTCTCGTATGACCGTTTCTAGCATTTTACATACAACTGAGGTTAAGCTAATTGGACGATAGTTACTGGGTAGGGATTTGCTGCCTTTTTTTAATATCGGTGTTACGTTGGCTAGCTTCCACTGATCGGGCATAGTTCCAGACTGCAAGGATTTATTGAATAGTAATGTCAGTGGTTTAGAGAGCTCATCCTTAGCTTCCTTTAGAACTCTAGGCGAGATTGTATCAGGTCCAGGCATTTTATTTACCTTGAGTTTATCTAAACAATTCAATACTTCTCTCTCTCTGTAACGGTGATATTGCTTAGAACATCTGAATTATCAATCTGAATCGGCGATGGTGTAGGGATATCACTGAGGTGGAACATAAATAAGTAGTAGAACATAAATAAGTAGTAGAACATTAATAAGTAGTAGAACATAAATAAGTAGTAGAACATAAATAAGTAGTAGAACATTAATAAGTAGTAGAACATAAATAAGTAGTAGAACATTAATAAGTAGTAGAACATAAATAAGTAGTAGAACATAAATAAGTAGTAGAACATAAATAAGTAGTAGAACATAAATAAGTAGTAGAACATAAATAAGTAGTAGAACTTAAATAAGTAGTAGAACATAAATAAGTAGTAGAACATAAATAAGTAGTAGAACATAAATAAGTAGTAGAACATAAATAAGTAGTAGAACATAAATAAGTAGTAGAACATAAATAAGTAGTAGAACATTAATAAGTAGTAGAACATAAATAAGTAGTAGAACATAAATAAGTAGTAGAACTTAAATAAGTAGTAGAACATAAATAAGTAGTAGAACATAAATAAGTAGTAGAACATAAATAAGTAGTAGAACTTAAATAAGTAGTAGAACATAAATAAGTAGTAGAACTTAAATAGTAGAACTTAAATAGTAGAACATAAATAAGTAGTAGAACATAAATAAGTAGTAGAACATAAATAAGTAGTAGAACATAAATAAGTAGTAGAACATAAATTTTAATAATGTATAACTTGCCAAACCAACCAACCAAAACAGGAACCCCACAATATAAAGACAAAATTAAGGGGAGGCAGACCCTTTGTTTGGTCTATTAATTCATTTATTCGTATATTTGTGTTTAGTTTCCTCCCTAGACCTCCATCAAGCTTAGGAAAACACCCCCTAGACCTCCCTTCAAGATAAATTTGTAAATTTTTCGGTAGAAAAATGTCCTGGCCGAAGGCCGATTCCTCTTAAAATAGCTGGCTCGCTATCGCTCGCCAGGAAAAAATCGACACCTAAATGGCGCGAAAGTTCTTAAAAGTTACAACGAAATGAGGCGAAAGGTGTTAAAATCGCCAAACTAATGGGCCGAAGGTCTTATAATCTCAAAACTAGTGGGGTTAAACATTAGGGAGAAGGGGGTCCAGAAAAACGCATTGAAGATTTAGCAAAGCAAAATTATGAAATATTAGTAACACAAAACCACTACCGGTACATAGAATGAACATCAGTATTTGAGCAACTGAATTTGTTTCCCAAGCAAAGTAGTTGCACATATATTGACGTATTTTCGTCATATGCAAGGAATTAGTCAAATGGGAAGATTATTACGTTCTGGAAAATTCTGCACAAATAAAGAAACTACAATTCAAGCTAAAGTATTCTTTTCAAACTATTTACATTATAACATTAAAATAAAAGTATAAATATACACATTAAGCAATATTAATAAATAAAATACGCAAGCAAATTAAATAAAGGGAAGCAGAGAGAATAAGGGGAGATGGGTCGTTTATATTATCTCATGTAGGCCTACAGGTATGTATTTTTTTGTTTTGGTGTTATTACTTTCCTCCCTAGACCTCCATCAAGCTTAACAAACACCCGGCCAAGACTCTCCTTCAAGATAAATTTGTACATGTTTCGATAGAAAAATTTCCCGGCCAAAGGCCGGTTTCTCTTATATTACAGGCTCGCTATCGCTCGCCAAGAAAAAAACGACACCTAATTAACACGAAAAGTCTTAATATGGACAAAGAAATGGGGCGAAAGGTCTTACAATCGCCAAACTAATGGGCCGAACGTCTTATAATCTGAAAACCAATGGGGTTAAACAAGAGGAAGAAGGGGGACCAAAAAACCGGCTCATCTCCCCTTAACACCTTACGAGCGGCCTATGCGGTTTATTTATATGTACCGCACAGCGGGGTGTTTTTAGCCAAAATAGGGCTGTTTACGTGATCATTTTCATGCCTAAATAAGACCCAGAACGTAAAACAAGTACCTATCCCTGAAGGGCATAAACAGAGCTTTCGAATGACACCATAACGATCCTTTTATGATGGCTAGTTTTCTTGCAATAACCATGCAACGCGAGTGCAAAAAGCATGTAATTCGGTACTTTCCCCATATAATTGAGTATGTAGCGAGTGAGAGAGGGAGGAGGGAGCTGAGATTCGTGTCAGTAGGTTCGCCGCGGTGGTCTGGAGCAGTCATACGCTCGCTAGTCTCCTGCCACCACTTGTCTCTCTCTCTCAGCAACATTACGTGCTGAAATTGCCACTCGACCTATGTCGAGCGCCGCCACATAGTCCACCTTTATTTAACTCGACTTATGTGGTGAGCCGCTAATTAAGGGTTAAGAATGCCTGAATAATGGACGGAGACAGGCTAGATGACACAGAGGCAAGGAATGTAAGAGCAAGATAAGAGTTTGGAAAGAGAAGTTCGCGGATGGCAGACTTAGCATGTTTAGTCCCATTAGTTTTGAGATTTTAAGATGTTCGCCCCCTTAGTTTGGCGATTTTAGGACCTTTCGCCCCATTTCTCTGTCAGTATTATCTCTTGTGCCATTTAGGTGTCGATATTTTTACTGGCAAGCGACAGCGACCCTGTAATTTAAGGGGGGAATAATGGACTTTCATTATTTGTTTCCGGGTGGATGGGACTCGTTAGCATTGGTCAGCAACCCATCTAGGGGAGATTATAAAAATCCGGGTTGATGGGACTCGTCAGCCTTGGTCGGCAACCTGTCTAGGGAAGTAAACCTGATGCAAATCCATACTGCTTACCTAAGGGTAAGGCAGGTTAGTGGATGGACTAGCCGAACACCATTGTAGAAAAATAGTACTAAAAAGATACATAGAGGGCCTCGGGGTCGGACGGACCCTAAATTGAGTGGTCAATCCTGCAAGTCCTTCATTAAACTGGCACGGGTTGTCCCTCTTACAGAGTAGGCTATAGGTCCGCTTGGGGGCCTTCTGTGTATGGTCACCCTCATTAACCCGAAAACGGCGAGGGTATTGAACTAGCTCCCCATGGGCGAGCATATTGGCTCCATTCAGGCCTATAATAGTCATTTTACGATAAATATCGTTATTACTTCTTCATATGAGCCTATTTTACCTTCACTATGAAGATAGTAACCTGTAACAACAATAAAACAAGTGAAAATATAATTTTTCTGGTCAAAATCGCGAATATAGATGGACCAGCCCATTCATGAATTATGGAGAAAATTGAGGCAACCCCTCCCTCCACGAGGCCTCAAGCCACACTGAGCTTACTCATACACACACTCGGTGGTGTAACACACCCGCTAGGCACGTAACCACATCCCCCACACAGTTTGCTAATGTTAGCACAAAAATATACCAACGAATTAGGGAATAATAGGGAAAATAGGTGATAATTGAAGGGGGAGGGGAAAGGGAGGAAGGAGGGGATGTGGAGGAGTGATATGAGGTATAGGGAAAAAAAAAAATTGTTTAGTGCTACTGGGGCTGTTCAAATGTTTTTTTTAGGCCTCCCTCTTAAGAGCTTTGCCGCCGTCGCCCAGTAAAACCTCTTATGAGCTTTGCTGCCGTTTACGGGTTAAGGGGAGTATGGCGTCCAGCAATAGATAGATAGATAGATAGATAGATTATTTGTTGATGGATTTCAATGAAACTTGCAGGGAATCTTCTTCATACTATTATACTGTACATGTATAGGAAAAGTTTCAGTCAATTTCAGACAATTCATAATATTTGTTTAATTAAATAATTTTGTTTTTTAATATTTCGGTATATTTTTAAATTGAACCTATTTTTTATTCTAATGCTCCAAATTAAATGATACTTAGTGAGTTAAATATTTATAATGTATATACTGTATGCAAAATATTGATTAAGACAAAATTTAACATAAACCTTTAGGCCTATGTCTGATGTTAGATTTTTGTTATTATTATTATGATGATTTTTTGTAAATTTATAAGAACATAAGAACATAACATAAGAAAATGGGAGTCTGCAGAAAGCCGATTGGCCTAAGCAAGGCAGATCCCTGTCCCACACAACCCCAATTACAAAGCCCAATTATAGGCTCAACACTCTAATACCCTGAGGATCATCTTACCAAAACGGTTAGAGATTAACGCAGGATTACGGGGGTCTGCAGAGCGCTGATTGGCCCAACCCTGCTGATCCCCTTTCACACCCAACCCTTCTCGTCCATATGCTTATCCAATTTTATCTTAAAGCTCCTTATCGTTTTTAATCCCACTATAGCACTTGGTAGTCCATTCCACCCATCTACAACTCTGTTACCAAACCAATATTTGCCTATATCTTTTCTGAAACGAAATTTATCTAATTTGAAACCATTGGTACGAGTTATTTCGCTATCACTGAGCTTTAGTACATTTGTCATGTCCCCTTTGTTAATCCCACTTGAACACCTCTATCATATCCCCTCTAACTCTGCGTCTCTCTAACGAATGTAAGCCTAATTTCTTCAACCACCTTTCTTTATATGGAAGATTTCTAATATTATGGATAATTTTTGTCATTCTACTATATTGGTTCTCACTAATGACAAGTAAAGTTTTAAGATAACATCAGCAGTTCTGCTACTCACACTCCTAGAGATGAACCCGAGAATCCTGTTTGCCTTGTTTCGAACGCTTATACACTGTTGTCTAGGCTTCAAATCATTGCTAACAAACACACCTAGATCTTTCTCACAATTCGAGTTTTCTAATTCCATATTAGCTAGTTTATATTTAACATTTGTATGCATCTTCCCTATCTTTAATACCTTGCATTTGTCAATGTTAAACTTCATCTGCCAATTTACTGACCATTCGTGTAAGGTATCTAGATCCCTTTGGAGGCACTCTATATCTCTATCTGAATCAATTTTTCTCCCCATTTTGGTATCGTCTGCAAATTTACTTATCCTACTAGTTATACCTAAATCAAGGTCATTTATGTATATAACAAACAACAGAGGACCTAATACAGATCCCTGGGGGACACCACTTTTGACTGCTCCCCATTCTGACTTCGTACCATTTATACTGACTCTCTGCTTCCTACCAATTAGCCATGACCTAATCCATCCCAACAACGCCCCACCTATTCCATGGGCCTCAACCTTTCTCATCAATCTCTCATGGGGACTCTGTCGAAAGCTTTACTGAAATCTAAATATATTATATCATATGACTTGTCATTATCTACTGCTTCATATACCTCTGAGAAAAAACTAAGCAAATTAGTAAGGCAAGAACGTCCCTGAGTGAATCCATGCTGAGAAGAATTTATTAAATTAAATGTATCTAAGTGGTTTCTAATTTTACTAGCAATAATTGACTCTAGTAGCTTTCCTATGATTGATGTAAGACTAATGGGACGGTAATTGGATGCTATTGATTTGTCACCTTTTTTGAAGATCGGAACTACGTTTGCAAGCTTCCAAGCTTCTGGAACTATACCTGTCTCCAATGACTTGTTAAATATTTTTTTTAATGGGTAACTTAACTCATCCCTACATTCTTTTAATACTCTAGCATATACCTCATCAGGACCAGGCGATTTATGAGGTTTCAGTCTGTCAATTTCCTTAAGCACATCATTTCTACTTATAGTAACCGTACTTAACCTATTTGCTATACTATCGCTATATACCTTACGGACTTCTGGAAAGTGTGCCAAATTTTCATTAGTGAAAACGGAAAGAAATTGAAATTGACTTATGCGAGAAAATGGACTCCAGATCTTTTAACCTCTGAAGTGCGCATGGGGGTAATTGGAAACGTCCCCCTGTGCTGACGTATTTGAGGTGTTTCCGTCACTAAAATATTCATTGTGCCATTAATAGCATTAATACTTATCCATATGCGCCTATTATGGGTTGATTATAAAGGTATTAACCTGAAACAACAATAAAACGAGTGAAAACAGCGTTTGGATGGTCAAAATCGGAGATATAGCCCGCGAGTTATATAATGTATGGGTGAGGCAAGCTGCTTTCCCGCCAATTTCCCCAAGGCCACTGAGACACAGTCGATCGATACTCTCTCTCTCTCTCTCTTGCACTCGCTTGCCATCAGTGATGACAACACCCTGCTTGCAACTCGCTAATGTTAGCACGAAAATATACCTCAGAATAAGGGAATAACAGGGAAAATAGGTGATAACTGAAGGAGAGGAGGAAAGTGGGGAAGGACGGGAGGTAGAGGACTGAGATTTTGCATGGCCCAGGGGCCAAAATTTTTTTTTTTTTGTTTTTTTTTTTTTTTTATGTCAAAAGTTGATTTTTGTTTTCACTCACTCATAAGAGTCTCCCCGCAGTCCGCCGGGGGAACTCTTAAGAGTCTCCCCGCAGTTCCCGGGTTAATTGTTCTCATACAAGAATTTTGTCTTAACAGATCCTTAGGGCAGTGCTTTTCAATCAAAATGTTGTTTTACAGAATGAATTTATTATAAAACTAAATGAATTATATTGCTTTGAAATTATTTTGTTTTTACATAAATGGCATTTAACCTCTGAAGTGCGCATGGGGGTAATTAGACACCTCTCCCTGTGCGCATGTATTTGAGGTGTTTCCGTCACTAAAATATTCATTGTACCATTAATAGCATTAATACTTACCCATATGCGCTTATTATGGGTTGATTATAAAGGTATTAACCTGAAACAACAATAAAACGAGTGAAAACAGCGTTTGGATGGTCTAAATCGGAGATATAGCCCGCGAGTTGTATAATGTATGGGTGAGGCAAGCTGCTTTCCCGCCAATTTCCCCCAAGGCCACTGAGACACAGTCGATCGATACTCTCTCTCTCTCTCTTGCATTCGCTTGCTATCAGTGATGACCACACCCTGCAACCGGATTTCTAATGTTAGCACGAAAATATACCTCAGAATAAGGGAATAACAGGGAAAATAGGTGATAACTGAAGGAGAGGAGGAAGGTGGTGAAGGAGGGGAGGTAGAGCACTGAGATTTTGCATGGCCCAGGGGCCAAAAAAAAAAAAAAAAAAAATATATTTTCGATGTCAAAAGATGATTTTTTTTTCTCTGACTCTCAAGAGTCTCCCCGCAGTCCGCCGGGGGAACTCTTAAGAGTCTCCCCGCAGTTCCCGGGTTAAGTAAAATAAATCCTATATTTATTAATTATGGTCTTCGAAAGGGGTGAAGTCACAGAGTGTGAGGTGAAGCTGAACGGTCAGGCTATGGAGATCGTCAACTCTTTTAAGTATCTGGGCAGTGTGTTGAGTAAAGATGGGACTATGGATGAAGAGGTTCGGGAGAGGGTACAACAGGGGAAGAGGGTTGTAGGAACGCTAAAAAGCAGTAACAAGAAATAGGGTGGTCAGTATGGAAGTGAAGAAGTCCTTGCATGACAGTGTGGTAATCCCGACACTGACTTACGGAAGCGAAGCATGGACGTTGGTTGAGAGACTCAGACCAAGAGTAAGAGCAGTGGAAATGAATTACTTAAGGAGTGCGTGCGGAGTTACATGGAGGGATAGACAGACTAATGAGGAAGTAAGAAGGAGGTGTGGTGTGGAGGTAGATGTGCTGGAAAGTGTGAAAAGGAACAACTTGAGATGGTTCGGCCATATGGAACGTATGGAAAGCGAGAGAATGACTAAGAGGGTGTACGAGAGCGAGGTGGAGGGACAGAGGGGGAGAGGTAGACCGAATATGAGGTGGAAGGATGGAGTGAGGAACTACATGAACGAAGGCGGTGCTGGTTGGGGGGAGGGGCGTCGACTGACTGGGGACAGAGGTGCATGGGGGCGGTTCGTTCGTGGCCACCTCTTCGGGGATCACGGCGTCAGGCAATAGATAGATAGATAGATATAATGTTAGTAAATATTCTTCAGTTACCCATTTAATTGGCATGTTTTCTTTCTATGTCGCGCTGCCATAAGAAAACTTACTTATTTGGCTAACTAAATTATTTTGTTTTATTTGTTTTATAGTATTGTGAGTCCTATGGGTGTCTGAAGGGTGGGTGTATCGTGAGTAGCGGGACTCATGAATGCTTATCCTCATGAATGTTTACCCTCATGAATGTTTACCCTGTTGAATGTTTATCTTCCTGAACGCTTATCCTCGTGAATGTAAATCCTCATGAATGTTTATCCTCATGAGGGAGAAGGGGGTCCAGAGAAACCTACCAACCCCCTCAAGTGATCATATATTAAGAAGGACAGTGTTAATAGACCGTAATTAATGAGGCAGATATTGACTTAGGAAAGACATGAGTAATGAAGTGAGAGAGACCTGTGATTTAAACAGGGGACTTTATTAATTGACAGGTAATTAACCCTTTCTGTACCGGCGACGTCTTTTGTAATTTATCATAGCTATATTTAGACGATTATGTGCAGTTTAAGAAGGATCTTTGGTAACAAAAAGGGTTAAGTGAGATGGTTCGAAGCCTGTTTATTGCTGGAGGCCCTTTCTAAACTGTATAAAATCGTCAAATAGTTGTTAGAATACAATAAAAAGACGGCTCGGTAATGAAGGGGTTAAAGGTTAATCACAGCTTTCTATTCCATGATGCGTTTTCCACTACACTGAATATTATAAGAAAAATTTGTAATTTAACTGTTTCATAGAATTGCACTACCTAAATTTTACTACTACTACTGCTGCTGCTACTACTTACTTTTTTTGTATATATTACATAAAAAAAAAATCCCACCCTTTTCTTATTTTCAAATAAGCATTTGATAGCTGCATAGTATAATGCATAAGTGCGCGGTATTTCGGTGTGAGTATCCTAGGTTGAGTCCTTGGAGTGCCACATGTATTTGTTGATTTCATTAATTGAGTTCAGAAGTGAAGTTGGTTGGTGAAAAAAATATAATAATTTTATTACAGAAGAGCGACCAAAATATTTCAGTACTGTATTTCAGCAAAAATCTCGATGGTGTTTTATAACTTAGCGAAGATAATATCTATCAACCCCTTCAGGATCATGACGCGTATAGAAAAAATTACTCTGGATATCATCACATTATTTTATGCAGCTTGGGAATGATCTGAGAGTGTGAGGCAAAAGATAGTAGATTTTGACCCATTAGATTCCAGTACTCTGTTCCAAATAGGTAGGCCAGAAATCATGAACCCTAACCTCTGTAACTTAAAAAGGGCTAGAGCAAATGGGCTGTGAATTTCCACGCCTATTCCTTGGCTAACCCTTACCAAATGTTAGAAATATTAGCTGGATTACTATAGTCGTCTGTGAGTTATAGAGGTTAATGTTCAAGAGTTTTAGCCTACTTATTTGGAACAGGGTATAGCTCTAATTGACCACTTGCGAGTTTCATGCTAGAAGGAAGTTGGAGCCGTGAACACCGATAGTAAACAGAAATGCAATAATAATGTACATTTCTGATGGATAAATGGTATGTTGAATTGGGTTTTATGTATTTATAAATGTACTAAGACCGTATTTTAGCTGTAAATTATGTTTACTATCGTTGTCTACAGCTCCAACTTCCTTATAGAACGAAATTCGCAAGTCTGCAATTGCTCTAGCCCTTTATGAGTTACAGAGGCTAAGGTTCACGATTTCTGGCCGACCTATTTGAAACAAAGTATACTGTCTCCCGAGCCTGGCGGGATTAAGGGGAGGTGTCTAGTTTCCTCCCAGACCTCCATCCAGCTAAACAATTACAGCCCCTTGACCCCCTTTCAAGGTAAATGTATACATTTTTTGGTAGAAAAATTTCCCGGCCGAAGGCCGGTTACTCTTAAAATACAGGCTCGCTATCGCTCGCCAGGATAAAATCGACACTAAAATGGCACGAAAGGTCTTAAAATTGACAAATGGGGCGGAAATTCTTAAAATCACCAAACTAATGGGGCAAACGTCTTAAAATCTGAAAATCAATGGGGCTAGACATGAGGGAGAAAGGGGTCAAGCAAAAAGTCCCTCAAGTGGAAATCTCCCCTTAACCCCTTCTGTACCGACCCGTCCTTTTAGCTCTATTCTGGCTACTATTAGACGATTTTGTTCAGCTTAAAAAGGGCCTCCACTATTAACAGGCTTCCAACTATCTCACCTAACTCTTTTTACTGCCACAGATTCTTCTTAACCGGCTGAGTGCCAGCCAATTTTGACGTTGTGCTTCTGCCAGTGCCAGAGTTTTTTTTTTTTTTTTTTTTTTGGCTAAATCTATCAAGTTGGGAGAGAAAGGAAGGATAATGGTAAAAAAAACACTCCCCTTGTCCATTTTCGCCAGAAATCAAGTCCCCGATGGTCCCAAAAGTAGCTGAAAAGACACTATAGACTACAGAGACTTTTATGGTATCGGAATGTATGGGTGGGAGGGTGGTGGGAGGGTGGTTTTGGGGTTAGTGGGGGGAAGGTAGAAGGGTAATTGACTTGTGTTACACATATGAAGCTGATTGGTGAGGTAGTTTCGCCACCACGGATTTTCCTTTTGTTTTCTTTTTTTCCTTTCTACGCTGGAAGTGGGTGGTGGGAGGCAGAAGGGTAAGAGACTTGTCACACAAATATGGAACCGATTGGTCAAATCATTTCGCCGCCACAGATTTTCCTTTTTTTTCCTTCTGACGGGACCGACAGTCAGCGAGTGGGTGGGAGGAGGGATTTGGGATTTTTGTGGTGGGTAGCCAAAAGGATAAGGTACATGTGGTAAAAATATGAAAGCCATAGGTGCAGTCGTTTCGCTGCTACGATTTTTTTTCGGCGAGGACGTATATATACGTCCCTGGGACGTATATATACGTCCCTGGCACTGGGCGTGACAACACCCTAGGACGTATATATACGTCCCTGGCACTCAGCGGGGAAGGGTGGTTACCTGTTTTTGTTCTGTCCTTTTCTATCTTTCTCTGGTTTGTATCCATTTGGCCCCATTCAGCCTACTGTTTTAAGACGTTTATCCACATCCAGGTGTCAATTTTTTACTGGTGAGCGGTAGCAAGCCAGCATATTTTTTATTTTTGTTTGACAGCAGGCTAAATTTTTACATTTTTCGATAGAAAAATTTCTCCGGCGAAGCCGGATTTCTTCATATAATGCTGGCTCACCAGGAAGAAAACAACACCTAGATGGATTTAAACATCTTAAAATAGTTGGCTGAATGGGGCCGAATGGATACAAGCCAGAGAAAGAGAGAAAAGGACAGAAATAACAAAAAGCAGGTCACCCCCTTTATTAAACTGCATAACATTGTCTAAATATAGCTAATAAAAGAAAATGAATTTTTTTTCGCCGGGATAGAAGGGGTTAATTAACCCTTAACTGGCGGCGCGCGACATATGTCGAGTGAAATAAATTGGGACTATGTGGCGGTGCACGACAGCTGTCGAGCGCCATTTTCAGCACATAATGTTGCTGAGAGAGAGAGCTGAGCGGTGGGACGAGCGTAGCAACCTTTTGACCACTCCCCACGACCACCGTGGACGTACTGAACTGTATTCCACCCTTCTCCCCCCTCTCTCACTCGCTACACAGGGAATTATGTACGGAAATTACCTTATTTTAGGTTTTTTGCACTAGTGTTGCACGATCGTTGCAAGAGAACCAGTGGTCGTACAAGGATGGTTCGGGTGTCATTGGAAAGCTCTGTTTACGCCCTTTCAGGGATAGATACTTGTTTTACGCTCTGGATCTTGTTTATGCATGATAATGAGCACGGAAACAACCCTATTTAGGGTAAAAATCCCCCGCTGGGCGGCACAGTGTAAAATACCCTACCACCCGCTCTTAAGGTGTTAAGGAAGGAGTGGGTTGGTTCTCTGGTCCCCCTTCTCCCTCATGTTTAGCCCCTTTAGTTTTCAGATTTTTTTAAGACGTTCGGCCCATTAGTTTGGCGATTTTAAGACTTCGCCCCATTTTTTAGGTAATATTAAGACCTTTCGTGCCATTTACAGTAGGTGTCGATTATTTCCTGGCAAGCGATAGCGAGCCTGTAATATAGGAGGAATTTTTCTACCGAAAAAATTTACACATTTATCTAGAAAGGGGATCTTGGGGATGTGTTTTATGTTTGGTGGCGGTCTAGGGAGAAAATATTATAAAAAAAATAATGAATATGTATAAAAATCAACTAATAAATAATACCCTACCCCCTTAACCCTCCTGGCCCGGGCAGCATGTTAAAATGACACTGCGGCAGATGGGCAGGAACCCGGGTGTCCTGTTAAAATCTGTAAGCTTGAAAGCCTATTCAGCTTGGTCTGAACGCTGTGCGTCTGACGCATGCAAACAAAGCCGATCGTTGCGTCACCGCTCCTCCGAAAACAATAAGGAGACGTCGGATCAATGTTATTGTTGTGATGTCAGACGAAATTAGTGTCTGAAAAGCTCCGATATTGTCAACATTGCGGAAACATTTGCTCCACGGAAATCGTCATCACAACTGAACCAGTTGACTTACAGAGCTCTACTCAACACCAGTCTACAGATTGAAAACCGCACTACGTTTATAGATGCGTGGGAAATTTCTAGCAGTTAAAATAACAAAGATACGGTAGCCTAGGCCTAGACGTTTTTCGGCCAGATCGCCCGGATACGGCCTCCGTCCTTTGGAAAGGCAGCCCGGGTCACGAGGGTTAAGGGGACAGTGGCTGCTTTTTAGGCCTATTAATTCACTTATTCATGTATTGATTAGTTTCCTCGCTAAACATCCCTCAAACTTAGAAAAACATCCTTTAGACCCCCCTCAAGATAAATTTTTAAATTTTTCGGTAGAAAAATGTCCCGGCCAAAGGCCGATTCCTCTCATAATTATAGGCTCGCTTCGCTCGTTTGGAAAAAATTGACACCTAAATGGCACGATAGGTCTTAAAATTGACAACGAAATGGGACGAAAGGTCTTAAAACCGCCAAACTAATGGGCCTAACGTCTTAAAATCTGAAAATTAATGGGGGTAAACATGAGAATGAAGGGGGACCAGAAAAAACGGCCCATCTCCTCTTAATAAGAAACTCCAGCCCTATCATAGACCCTCCTGGGGGGGGGTCTCTCTCTCTCTCTCTCTCTCTCTCTCTCTCTCTCTCTCTCTCTCTCTCTCCAGCGTACCCTAAGAGGAGTCAGTTTTCGCCTGTGAGCACATGTCTTCCCCAATTACTTTAATTACTTTTAATTATTATACGCCTTCAAATTATAGATTATAGTCCTCTCATCTAATTTGTAATATGTTTCCGTATTGTTTAAGGGTGGATGGGACTCGTTAGCCTTGGTCAGCAACTTATCTAGGGGAGACAACCTTATACAAATCCGGGTGGATGGGACTCGTCAGCCTTGGTTGGCAACCTGTCTAGGGGAGTAAACCTGAGACAAATCCGTACTGCTTACCTAAGGGTAAGGCAGGTTAGTGGATAGATTAGCCGAACACCACTGTAGAAAAATAAGAACATAAGAACATAAGAAAATGGGAGTCTGCAGAAAGCCGATTGGCCTAAGCAAGGCAGATCCCTGTAAATAAATAGTGCTAACAAGATACACAGAGGGCCTCGGAGTCGGACGGATCCTAAATTAAGTGGTCAATCCTGTAAGTCCTTCACTAAACTGGCTCGGGTTGTCCCTCTCACAGGGAATAGGTCCGCTTGGGGGCATTCTGTGTATGGCCACCCTCGTAAGGGGAGTAAGGTGTCCGGCAATGGATGGATGGATGGATTGTTTAAGTAATGGGTTTCGAAATGTAATAAATTAAAAGTATGTTGTAAGTCATTGTGTCTGTGTCTCTTTCCATTTGTTTTTTCCTATATTCCAACTACTATATACCTCTCGGGCATAGGCTGAGAGCCACCGTTATGAACGGTGAAGCCTGTGAGGTCTCGTTCCAGTCTAGGAAGTGAGACACATGAAGCACTTTTAGCTGCAACCAGCCCCTGCCATCTTGCCTTCGCAGGATGCATGGGGCTTAGTTGCTCACTCACAGCTCGAAGAAGCCCCATCTCTGAAGCTGCCTAGCTCCAGTGCTTCACTGTCTTTTCTCCTAGACTCAGACCCTCACTCTCAGAACGCCACCTAATGAGCAATAAACTCACACTCTGTGTGTGTATATGTTGTGGATATTTATTTATTTATTAAGTTAGTTCAGCGGATTTTGTGTGTTACATATGTTTGTGCATATAATCATGTTAGGTCAAGTTAAGTTATGCTATGCATGATTGTGTATCAAATTAAACGTCCTCCTATTCCAGAGCAAGATACAAACTCCCTTAAGGCTTAACCACTTGGCTACAAGAGGCTATCATGAGTTAGAATAAAACAGAACAAATTAGTATTGCACTGTAATAGTCATTATGATATATTAATAAGGTTGAATAACCTTATGAATTGATTTCATCTGTGAGAAATCCCCAACTGTAATGAATTCTACAGCACTAAGCCACGAAGGCTATATAGCACTGGAAACTGTCGTAGCATAGCCGAGATTCGAACCCACGCTGCTAGTCGTCACCAACATAGCGCGTGGAGCCTTAGCCCACTAGGCCACGACAGCTCCTATGATATATTAATAAACAGCTGACAATTACTTAATAATAGTCATAATAAAATTAACAAAGGATCCTCAAATGCTGGGAGAGTGAAGCTGTCAAAAATTGTCTAATGTTAACCAATTATTTCAGAAGTGCGACCGTCCCTATCAGCACCACTACACAACCTGACCATAGTGGCTGGCCGTAACGCAAGACTGACCTGTGTCGTTGATAACCTGCACACACACCAGGTAGGATTTGAAGTTATACTTAATTCAGAATGTTCATACTTGTCTAAAACTGTTGGTGCCGATTTATTACCTCCATATTTTCACCATGAACGCAATTTCCGGTAGCCTACTCCTACCCGTGAAACACAATGTACATCCTTGGCACTGTTGATGCCGATCCATTACTTACCAATATGTGCATAATACTTCGTGTTAGAGGTGCCTGTAAGAGTAAAGTCTGTGATACATCGCCACTCCATGTTTTCGTCTCCCAGGTTTGTTGACTACCTGGCCGGTCCCAGGGGGCCGTTCATATCAACTCGCGCGCGGGATTATCATATCTCAATCTTGGTAATGCCCCCTACTGGCAACATAGATAATGATTACAATAATTCCTGAAGGGGATGAGGGGGGCTCTCATCGTGGATCCTTCCGGATCCTAATTATGCCCCCTTGAAACATACGAAAATCTGAGCCAAATGTTGCCTCAGTTTCGTGCGATTTGCTAACTTTTGGGTAAATCAATTTGCCTGCGGCATGTTGGGGTAGTTTTAAGTATATCTAGCGGTCCGCCTGCAGTCGTGTGTTTATGCTGAGGAACGGGTGACGTTCGAGTGTGGATCTACCCTCATTTATCGTATTGTATGTCTTTATTACATTTGGTAAGCTTGGCTCTAGTTAACGTATTTATGTACTATTAAAGGTGTGGACAATACTTTCTTCCCATAATCACTCATTAAACGTCTTAACCCCTCATTTTCCCTTTAGCTTCAAAGCCCTCCCCTCTTTTGTTTTTGTTTAATATTCTCGGGGTAATGGGGCCGTATATTTATGATTTATAGGTTTTGCCAGTAGTATTCTTGTAGAAAATATACAGAAACACAATTTTTTTAGGTAAAAACATAATACAATAAAAACACACACCTCTAAAAGGGGCTAAAGTAATAAAGATATTTTACCAGAATGTTTAATCAGGGATGACCTATTTTGCAGCAAGAACAGAGCTCACTTCCCAGGTAAGTGGAGATGGCAATCGGTGTAAGAATACAACAAATCTAGGCACTGACTTTATCTCTTAGAGCAGTGGCTCTGCCTCCTGTATAACTGTGGTGGGATACACTGAGGCTAAGCCAAGCTGTCATGGATGTTCACTGCTTTCTGAAGAGATGACTGTGGATCCTTAAACTAAATGGCCATATGATTATTCTATTATTAGCCATGCTGTGCAAAATTCTTGAAAAATTGTAAAATACAGTTGGAATGATATGTTGTTGTTTCCTGCACAGGTAGTGTGGATGCACTATGGGTGGCGGGGTCGGGCGGTGTTAACAGTAAACGCTTCTGTGGTGACCAAGAACCCCCGGGTTTCACTGTTGGACTAATATGTTGTTTCCTGCACAGGTAGTGTGGATGCACTATGGGTGGCGGGGTCGGGCAGTGTTAATAGTAAACGCTTTGGTGGTGACCAAGAACCCCCGGGTGTCACTGTTGGAATAATATGTTGTTGTTTCCTGCACAGGTAGCGTGGATGCACTATGGGTGGCGGGGTCGGGCGGTGTTAACAGTAAACGCTTCGGTGGTGACCAAGAACCCCCGGGTGTCACTGTTGCGGGAGAGAGGCGGGGAGTTCTGGTCCCTGGTCATCACTAACGTCACCACCAGCGACCAGGGAGACTATGTGTGTCAAGTCAACACTGTGCCGCCCGAAAGACTCTCTTTCCACATAGCTGTTCAAGGTAGGTCTACTTACCATCATATGATTTACAATTATTTGTTAAATACCCTCTCGAGGAACTTTATTTTACTTGCCAGCCATAGGCATATGATAGTGTATGTACTTATTTGTATTTACCTATTTGTAGTTTACAGGAATTGAGCAGCGCTCGTGTTGTCCTGTCCTTAGTTACTTTATAATCAATCCATTTTACTTAGACAAGTATCGTAATGGATATTCCCAATTCCCAGTATATTGGACTAACATATCATAGCTTATGCTGTCCTATTTCCATATTTACTTTTATCCATCCTAGATTTGAACATGTTAATGTTCTTCGCTCTCACCACCTCCTCCTCCAAGTTGATCCAAGTTTCTATACTTCTATATGGGAAGCTGAATTTCTTTGTGTCCTTACGACATCTGCCCTTCCTCAGTTTAAACTTGTGTCCTCTTGTCCTTCCATTATCCCTCACGAATAGATCTTCCCTATCTACTTGTTCCAAACTTTTTACTCCCTTGAACATCGTTATTAAGTCGCCTCGTTCCCTTCTCTCTTTCAAGGTAGGCAGTTGTAGTGTCTTAAGTCTTTCCTCATATGTCAACTCCTTCAATCTTGGGATCATCTTCGTTTGCTATCCTTTGGACTTTCTCGAATTTGTGTATGTGTTTTTTCAAATGTGGTGACCATATCACTGCTGCATATTGTTACGACCGGCACAACGAAATAAACAAGGGCACTTAATATTGGACTATAAGATAGGCTAGATCTGCAACAACGGTACGCTAATTCCAAACCCTCGAACTATTAAGCCCGTGAACAAACACTTAAACCCTCCAGAGTTAATCTACTGGATAACGGGGTATCAATTAACTGGGTAAAGTGTACTTCTACAAAGGCTTTCCGGTGACGGCAAAGCCTACTCACAACAAGAGTAATTACGTTAATAAAAAGCTCTCAAGTAATAACAATGCATAAATAAACTATGACAAGATTTAATAAAAGATTATATGCTTAAGTTATCTTTAGTGTGAGTCTGAACTCTACACTAAACTCTTCAATGCTCTATGAAAACAAAGGAGTACAAAGGAGTACAAAGGAAATCAAGCAACAACAGATCTAGTGACCCCTCTAGGCTGCTTGTCCTCCAAAACACTGAGGATCAAGTGTCCAAACAGTGGTATAGAGGGGGTAAGGGAACATTGGAAAGGGAACTACTGCCCTGCCACTAACGTGGCAGGACTAGGAAGTTAGTAGGGAACATATGGGTTAGTAACTGAGGGGAGGATAAAGTTATTCATTTACAAACGCAGTCAGTCGCGGGTTTGATGCGAGATATTTGTCTAAGCGGAATTTAAATGAATCAACGGTGCTGCAGTCTATAACGTCTCGGGGAAGCCCATTCCACAAGTTGACAACTCGATTGAAGAAGAAATTCTTAGATTCGTGCGAGTTAAAAGATTTACCAATAATTTTGCAACCGTTCCCCCGCGTGTAATTAGATTGGTCGATAGTGAAGTACTTACTACAGTTTCATATTGTCGATGCCTTTGATGATTTTTGAACACTTGAATTAAGTCGCCTTTAAATTTGCGCGGGTTTAAAGAAAATAGTTTTATTTCTCTAAGCCGCTCTTCGTATGGTTTGTTCTTTAGGCTAGGTTATCATTTTGGTAACTCCCTACGTTGAACTCGTTCTAGCTTGTTTATATCTTTTTGGTAATAAGGGCACCAGGATTGAACGCAGTATTCCAGAAGAGGGCGGACTAAGGAATTGTAAAGGGTTTAGGATTACTTCTTTGGATTTATGCTCAAATGACCTGCCTATAAAGCCAATTATTTTGTTTGCCTTCTTAACAACTTCTGAACATTGTTGACTCGGTTTTAGGTTACTCGATCTTGTTACTCCCAGATCAGTTCTCTGTTTACATTCTTAAGCTGAGTGCCATTCATCGAATAGTTTGCTTCTCATTTAGGTATCAGACATGTAGTACTTTACATTTATCCGCATTGAAACTCATTTGCCAAATTTGGGCCCAACATGACAATTTATCTAGATTGTGTTGCATATCGCCACCTTGTTCTTTTGAGAGTACGCTATTTGCAATTTTTGTATCGTCAGCAAATTTTGAGATTGTGCAGGTGAGACCCTCATCTATGTCGTTGATGTAAATTAGAAAGAGAATTGGTCCTAGTACCGATCCCTGGGGTACCCCGCTAACTTACATTGGTCCATTTAGATGCCTTACCGTTTATGACTACCCTTTGCTTTCTGTGCTGAGCCAATTTTCTATCCATTTCAACACACCGTCTTGTATTCCATGCGCTTTTAGTTTTAGCAGTAAACGTTTGTGGGGGAACTTTGTCCAAAGGCCTTTTGAAAATCAAGGTATATAATATCTACAGCTTTACTCTCATCGTAGAGGTTAAGGATATCGTGGAAGAAGTCTAAGAGGTTTGTTAAACAGGAACGTTTTTTACGAAAGCCGTGTTGAGTATCTTTAAGTATGTTTATTTTCCTCTAAAGTGATTTACGAGTCTGTCTCGTATGACCGTTTCTAGCATTTTACATACAACTGAGGTTTAGCTAATTGGACGATAGTTACTGGGTAGGGATTTGCTGCCTTTTTTTAATATGGGTGTTACGTTGGCTAGCTTCCACTGATCAGGCATAGTTCCAGACTGCAAGGATTTATTGAATAGTGATGTCAGTGGTTTGGAGAGCTCATTCTTAGCTTCCTTTAGAACTCTAGGCGAGATTGTATCAGGTCCTGGCGTTTTATTTACCTTGAGTTTATCTAAACAATTCAATACTTCTCTCTCTGTAACGGTGATATTGCTTAGAACATCTGAATTATCAATCTGAATCGGCGATGGTGTAGGGATAGCACTGAGGTCTTCTGTTGTAAAAAAACTGATGCAAAGAAGGTATTGAGGCATTACTCATTTGTACTTCGTCTTTGGTGTATTCTCCTTTTTTCATCGACTAACGGTCCAACAGTTGAAGTAACTACTTTTTTCTTTCTGATATAACTATAGAATTCTTTCGGGTTTGTTTTACTTTGATTCGCAATATGTAACTCTAAGGCCTTTTTACTTTGCTTAATTACTTTTTGGCTTCGCGTC
>CM064544.1:16544776-16588131 GCA_032716605.1 Paralithodes platypus | reverse complement strand
TGCTTGTCCTCCAAAACACTGAGGATCAAGTGTCCAAACAGTGGTTTAGAGTGGGTAAGGGAACATTGGAAAGGGAACTACTGCCCTGCCACTAACGTGGCAGGACTAGGAAGTTAGTAGGGGACATATGGGTTAGTAACTGAGGGGAGGATAAAATAAAGTTATTCATTTACAAACGCAGTCAGACGCGGGTTTGATGCGAGATATTTGTCTAGGCGGAATTTAAATGAATCAACGGTGCTGCAGTCTATAACGTCTCGGGGAAGCCCATTCCACAAGTTGACAACTCGATTGAAGAAGAAATTCTTAGATTCGTGTGAGTTAAAAGATTTACCAATAATTTTGCAACCGTTTCCCCGTGTGTAATTAGATTGGTCGATAGTGAAGTACTTACTACAGTTCATATTGTCGATGCCTTTGATGATTTTGAACACTTGAATTAAGTCACCTCTTAATCTGCGCTGGGTTAAAGGAAATAGATTTAATTCTCTAAGACGCTCTTCGTATGGGTTGTTCTTTAGGCTAGGTATCATTTTGGTAACTCTACGTTGAACTCGTTCTAGCTTGTTTATGTCTTTTTGGTAATAAGGGCACCAGCATTGAACGCAGTATTCCACAAGAGGGCGGACTAAGGAATTGTAAAGGGTTAGGATTACGTCTTTGGATTTATGCTCAAATGATCTGCCTATAAAGCCAATTATTTTGTTTGCCTTCTTAACAACTTCTGAACATTGTTGACTCGGTTTTAGGTTACTCGATATTGTTACTCCCAGATCGGTTTCTCTGTTTACATTCTTAAGCTGAGTGCCATTCATCGAATAGTTTGCTTTCTCATTTAGGTATCCGATATGTAGTACTTTACATTTATCCTCATTGAAACTCATTTGCCAAATTTGGGCCCAATGTGACAATTTATCTAGATTGTGTTGCATATCGTCAACTTGATCTTTTGAGAGTACGCTATTTGCAATTTTTGTATCGTCAACAAATTTTGAGTTTGTACAGGTGAGACCCTCATCTATGTCGTTGATGTAAATTAGAAAGAGAATTGGTCCTAGTACCGATCCCTGGGGTACCCCGCTACTTACATTGGTCCATTTAGATGCCTTACCGTTTATGACTACTCTTTGCTTTCTGTCGCTGAGCCAATTTTCTATCCATTTCAACACACCGTCTTGTATTCCATGCGCTTTTTAGTTTTAGCAGTAAACGTTTGTGGGGAACTTTGTCAAAGGCCTTTTGAAAATCAAGGTATATATTATCTACAGCTTTACTCTCATCGTAGAGGTTGAGGATATCGTGGAAGAAGTCTAAGAGGTTTGTTAAACAGGAACGTTTTTTACGAAAGCCGTGTTGAGTATCTTTAAGTATGTTATTTTCCTCTAAGTGATTTACGAGTCTGTCTCTTATGACCGTTTCTAGCATTTTACCTACAACTGAGGTTAAGCTAATTGGACGATAGTTACTGGGTAGGGATTTGCTGCCTTTTTTGAATATCGGTGTTACGTTGGCTATCTTCCACTGATCAGGCATAGTTCCAGACTGCAAGGATTTATTGAATAGTAATGTCAGTGGTTTGGAGAGCTCATCCTTAGCTTCCTTTAGAACTCTAGGCGAGATTGTATCAGGTCCAGGCGTTTTATTTACCTTGAGTTTATCTAAACAATTCAATACTTCTCTCTCTGTAACGGTGATATTGCTTAGAACATCTGAATTATCAATCTGAATCGGCGATGGTGTAGGGATATCACTGAGGTCTTCTGTTGTAAAAACTGATGCAAAGAAGGTATTGAGGGCATTACTCATTTGTACTTCGTCTTTGGTGTATTCTCCTTTTTCATCGACTAACGGTCCAACAGTTGAAGTAACTACTTTTTTCTTTCTGATATAACTATAGAATTCTTTCGGGTTTGTTTTACTTTGATTCGCAATATGTAACTCTAGGGTCTTTTTACTTTGCTTAATTAACTTTTTGGCTTTGCGTCGTAGCTCTACAAATTTCACCCGTTCTTCGTCATTTTGTGAGGATTTTAATCTATCATTAGCAAATTTTTTAGAAAGCAGGCAGTTTGAAATATCTTTATTCCACCATTTGGGCTTATTATTAAGGCCTGGACGCCGTATTTTCGATGGTATGCAGTCTTGCACTGCTTTTAGGTAAGTGGTTTCGAATAACTTCCAAGATGTATTTATGTCGTTACTGTTAATTAAAAAGCTCCAGTCAGTTTCTTTAAACATAGCTCTAAGTTTATGAAAGTTTGCTTTCTTGAAATTAGGGACTTTTTCGATGCTACTATTTGGTTCGTTACTAGTAAAGTTTAAAGTGAAAGTTATCGTACGATGGTCGCTGTTACTGAGAGAGAGAGAGAGAGAGAGAGAGAGAGAGAGAGAGAGAGAGAGAGAGAGAGAGAGAGGGAGGGAGGGAGGGAGGGAGGGAGGGAGGGAGGGAGGGAGGGCGCGCTTGCTTGCGGCCCCCACTAGGCATTCCGGACGTAAGTCTAACAACATTTGCTACTAAGTGGAAGGTAAGGCTAGTAGAGCAGAAGAATCTCTCCCCACCCACCACTCCCTCCGATGAAGGGCCAGCATGAAAAATAGCTGGGAGAAAGGGTCCCCAGTTAAATTATATATTTTCTACGGGGATTTTTCTAAGTAGAGATCGAATTTTAAAAATCATGGTTA
Organism: Paralithodes platypus; assembly: GCA_032716605.1. Taxonomy (NCBI): domain Eukaryota; kingdom Metazoa; phylum Arthropoda; class Malacostraca; order Decapoda; family Lithodidae; genus Paralithodes; species Paralithodes platypus. Next base: position 16,585,449 of record CM064544.1, on the reverse strand, counting down.
CTACTGATAGGCCTACATAACTTATGTTGCCCCCAACCTCCTCGAAATGAATGTCTAGATTCCTTTTGAATGCGTCGTTCGTAGCCTATTACATTTCAGAGAGAGAGAGAGAGAGAGAGAGAGAGAGAGAGAGAGAGAGAGGGGGGGGGGGGGCGGGGTAACGATCTAGGAAACGAGAGCAAGGGAGAAAAAGAGCGAGAACAATCACGCGAGAGAGAACAACAAAAACAATAACAACAACACTCGTACTACCACTCGATATATAAACAGATCAATCAATCTGTTTTTGTCCGGCCTTTCCCCGCCTCCCAATTCCCTTATCGCCCAACTAACAGGCTGCCTCCCAGTTATTCTTCCCGATACTATCCAACCCACTGACTCGAGCCTATATTCTTGTTCTTTTTCATCTGACATTTAATTGCTTAGTTCCCATCAAGATATCTTAATTTGATACAGAGACATAGTAGTTTCTATCCAACCCACTGACTCAAGCCTATACAATAAGGAATCACCCGATGCTCATAAAACACCAACACACACACACACACACACACACACACACACACACACACACACACACACACACACACACGGTCAAACAGTACCGGTATTATTTTAACTAAACAAATGTTTTTCTGGTGATATCGTTTCCAGATTTGACGAATAAAGAATATATGTAATCAAGGAGCATTGTCACGTAACACAGTCATTATATACTTTAATAATTAATTAAAGTAATATGTACTCAAGTTATATATATAAATCTGTGTTCCTTTTTGTAGCTGTTATCTACAAATCTGTACTGAAAGATAGGATACGATTAATCTCGTAAAGTACTAATATAAGGCTAATCTATTACTGTGCTCATATGAGGCTAATCTCTTACTGTACTCATATGAGGCTAATCTCTTACTGTACGGTACTAATATATGCCTTGGTATTAATTAATGGTTCGTTTTTCTTTGCTTAGATATTTTTTCCGGGTGGGGGTCGCAAGCCCACCGACCCAACCTCTTTAGTCGCCTCTTACGACACGCAGAAGGCACGTGGGGCATATTCTGTTCCCTAACCCCCAGGGGGAGGTGGAGGGACAGAGAGGGAGAGGTAGCCCGAATGAGAGGTGGAAGGAGGGAGTGAGGAAGTACATGAACGAAGGCAGTGCTGGTTGGGGGGAGGGGCGTCGACTGACTGGGGACAGAGGTGCATGGGGGCGGTTCGTTCGTGGCCACCCCTTCGGGGATCACGGCGTCAGGCAATAGATAGATAGATAGATTAATTAATGGATATCATTACTCTGTAGGGTATGTCATATAACCTGATATACAGTGTACAGCCACACATAGGCATTCTTCTACGGTATTTCATTATATATATATATATCTATCTATCTATCTATCTATCTATGTATGCTATCTATCTATATGCTCAGGCCCAATCCCCATTATGGGGGTAGCCGACTCAAGACAGAGCAAGAACAGGGAAAAACACAAAAACAACATAAAACAACGAATAAACACAAATTCACACACATCTAGGTCACCCAGGAGAAGACCCAGAGACCAGGGTCACCAAGGTCGCTCCAGCACTCCTCCGGCCCCCGACCACCCGGAGAGGTTCCGATCTCGGCAGGCAGACATGCAGCGGAGCTAAAGCCACAAGCCCTCCCACCACACTTCCAGGCGCACCCTTCATATTAATCGTCTCCCCGGGCCAGGCGCCTGATAGACTATTATCTAGTCCAACTTGCGCCCGACCCCTTACTCCAAATGACCACGTGTTCACTCAACTATTCACAAGCATTCTCCATTCACTCCTGTCCACCACCACTTCCCCTGCCTGATCTATAGTCATTCCTCTATCATCCAAAGCTTTTCTTACACAGTCTCTCCATCTCAATGGGGGTCTTCCTGCCCTTTTATCTCCCCTTGTACCTGACTCACATATTCTCTTTGTAAGCCTTTCATCTCCCATTCGTTCAACATGACCATACCAGCTCAGCACCCTTCTGTCCACTCTGGCTGACAAATGTTCCTGCTGCCCCACTCTCCTACGTATCTCTTCATTCCTCAATCCGTCTCTACGAGTAACTCCACACATACTCCTCAAGCAGCTCATCTCCATCACATCCAGCCCTCTTTTCTCCTTTTTCTTCAGAGCCCATGTCTCAGCCTCATACATCACTGTTGGCACAACAATTCCTTGATACAGTGCACTTTTTACTTTCACTCCGAGATTTCTCGTCTTCCACATACTTCCCATTGCTCCGAAAACCTTCCTTCCTTTACACACTCTCTGTTTTACCTCCATTTCCATACCTCCACTCCTGCTTATCGTTCCTCCTAGATATTTAAAACACTCTACTTGTTCCAATATTTCCCCATCCAGCCTCACATCTACAGCAGATTCACCCTATGCTCTCCCCTATTACACACCATTACTTTACTTTTATTGACGTTCACCTTCAGTTTCTTCCTTCCATAAACCACACCAAACTCTTTGACTACCCGCTGCAGTTTCTCATCAGAATCCGCCACCAATGCTTTGCCATCAGCGAACAGCAACTGATTCAACTCCCAATCTCTACCATTCTTTCCTACTAAACTCAATCCTCTTCCCATAGTTCTCCTTTTCACCTCCCTCACCACACCATCCATAAACATATTAAACAGCCATGATGACATTACACAACCCTGTCGCAAACCTACCTTTACCTCAAACCATTCACTCAACTCACCATTTCCTACTCTCACACATGCTCTGCTCCCTTCATAAAAACTCTTAACTGCTTCTAACAAATTTCCTCCTATTTCATAAATCCTTATCACCTTCCACATTGCTTCACGGTCCACACGATCATACGCTTTTTCCAAATCCATAAAAGCCCAAAATATCTCCTTATGCTTCTCTAAATACTTCTCGCATAACTGTCTTACTGCAAACATCTGATCCACGCACCCTCTTCCCCTCCTAAATGTTCTTCTCCTATTACAACTTCCGTACACTTACCTATCCTCTCTACCAACACCCTGCCATACAGCTTTCCAACCACTGACAATAAACTAATACCTCTATAACTTGAACACTCCTGCCGATCTCCCTTCCCCTTGTACAACGGCACAATACATGCACTCTTCCAGTCTATTGGTACCATTGACACAGCAAAGCACACATTGAAAAGTCTCACCAACCAATCTATTATCACATCTCCACCCTTCTTTATACACTCCACAGCAATACCATCCAAACCTTCTGTATATATAATTATATACATATATATATACTGTATATATATATATATATATATATATATATATATATATATATATATATATATATATAATACAGGCAAATCAAAGCATCGGGATTATTATATTTTGTGTAAATTGTTCTCTTGTAAACTATAACAAGCAGGCGTTATTAAAAGGCTATATGTCATTGACAATGCCTGATGATTTACTGCCAGGTACTGTATAACACTCTTGATAATGTAGGTAGGGTGAACGGACAACTCAACCAGTAAACCATGTCACCCAGTAGCTACCAAACAGTGCCAACTCAACCAGTATTGTCAAGGGGGGATGGGCGTATGGATGTGTTCATATATTTATCTTTATATTATGTTTGTGTTTCCTACCTAGACCTCCATCACACGTTAACAAACAAATATTATAATAATATAAATACAACAAGATAATGCATAAACAAACATCCTCATGAATCCCTTTCAAGATAAATGTGTACATTGGTCGGTAGAAAAATGTACCGGCCAAAGGCAGGTTCCTCCTAAATATTAAATGCCTTGATGGTGTAATGGTTAGAGTGTTTAAAATCTGTATGTGGCAACGCAGGTTCAAATCCCGGTAGGATCACATGCTTTCATTAATTTCGTTGGGAGGTGTTTGTTGTGTGGAGTTAAATTAATCATATTACAGGCTCGTTATCGCTCGCCAGGAAAAAATAAATCGACACCTAAATAGCACGAAAGGTCTTCAATGTTGACAAAGAAATGGGGCAAAAACTTAAAATCACCAAACTAATAGTCCGAACGTCTTAAAATCTGAAAACTAAAAGGGCTAAACATGAGGGAGAAGGGTGGGCCTGGAAAATCAACCATCTCCCCTTAAGTTAAATTAGGAAAAGTTATGCTAGAACTTCAAATTGGCCTTGTATTAATTAGTTGCTATAGACGCCAATATATATATTATTTTGTACTTCCGGCATTTGGTGACTCGGAAACGATCCAAAAGTGATTCACGTAACCAGACATAACAGAAGGGAAATATAGTTAGGATTTATTACTACTATTCTTTCTTATATATCATTATGCCGTCTTAGATATTTGCAATATATCTTGATTGTCACTCGTTAACCATGCCCATAACTCTTACCAGGAGCAGTATATATGGCCTGTGTTATTCTTACATTTAGCACTCATTGTTTGAAAAATGTTATAAATGATGGGCGTATATATTTTCTTATTTTGTATCTATTATTTAAGTTTCTTCCCTAAACCTCCATCAAGCTAAAAAAAAAGAAAAAAACAAAAAAGATGCCCAAGACCCTCCTTCCAGATAAATGTGTACATTTTTCGATGGAAAAATGTCCCGGCCGAAGGCCGATTACTATTTAATTACAGGCTCGCTTTCGCTCGCCCGGAAAAAATCGATACCTAAATTTTACGAAAAGTCTTAATATTCATAAATATATGGGGCGAGAGGTCTTAAAATCTCCAAACTAATGGACCGAACGTCTTATAATCTGAAAACTAATGGGGCTAAGCATGAGGAAGAAAAGAGGCCCGAAAAGCGACCCATCTCCCCTTAAATCTGTTCATCTTCTTGAATTACGGTTAGCTGTTCGTATATACTGTGTTTCTTAGTAATGGAAATTGCATGTGAGAGAGAGAGAGAGAGAGAGAGAGAGAGAGAGAGAGAGAGAAAGAGAGAGAGAGAGACAGAGAGAGAGAGAGAGAGAGAGAGAGAGAGAGAGAGAGAGAGAGAGAGAGAGAGAGAGAGAGAGAGAGAGAGAGAGAGAGAGAGAGAGAGAGAGAGAGTTATACATAGTTTGGTGGGTATTTGTTTTTTCTACCCTAAGCACTCCCTATGGTGGTCATGTACAGTCGCGCTAATAAGTGATGTTTCGGCACCAAGTATGTGTTGATCAATAATTGGTATCAGCAATGTCTAAGCTTCATATCGAGTGAAATATACAAACCTGTTCCTACACTAACCCACCCTATTCAACATCTGACAGACATTAATACAGCACAGAGCAAGCCGAAGCAATTATTTTTCGTCTTTTGTATTGAATATGTAAAGATAAAATTATGGTTTATTGTTTATTTATGTCTTTGGAAGTGCTAACATGGTCAAAACAATGCGCGTTCATGTTAATTGTCTTGTATTTCTTCTTATATACATTCAAGTCTTCAAACAAAATGGCTCCGGTTCGACACCCTGGTATAATATGTAGAGCCAGCAGCCCTCCACAGCCTTTGTCTCAAGTACAGTCCCACCATTAAGGGGGTAGTGCTTGGTTTTTGGTCCATATATTTATTTATTAATTTATTTTGTAGTTTCTTCGCTAGAACTCCATCAAGCTTAGAAAAACACACCCTAGATCTCCTTTCAAGATAAATTTGTAAATTTTTCGGTAGAAATTTTTTCCAGCCAAAGGCCGGTTCCTTCTAAAATTAGAGGCTGGGTATCGCTCGCCAGGAAAAAATCGACTTAAAGGGTACGAAAGGTCTTAATATTGACAAAGAAATGAGTCGAAATGTCTCAAAATCGCCAAACTATCGGAACGAACGTCTTAAAACCTCAAAACTAATATGCTAAACATGAGAGAAAAGGGGTCCAGAAAAAGCGAGTACACCTAAATTTAAGGATCTCACCATGGTGGAAAATATTGGCTCTGTCGGAGAGAGGGGGGGGGGCCTTGATGGACCTTCCGTCTCTCTCATGTTTAGGCCTAGTCCCATTAGTTTTGAGATTTTAAGATCTTTGCGTCGTTATTAGTTTGGCATTTTGAAGACCTTTTTGGCCCATTATTTTGTCGATCATGAAATCTTAGTGCCATTTAGGTGTCGAGATCTTCCTGGCGAGCGATAGGGAGCCTGCAATTTAGGAGGGACCAGCCTTTGTTTCGGGGCACTTTTCTACCGTAAAATGCACACATTTGTCATTTAAAAGGAGTATCTGTAGGTATTTTTATGAGGTTGATGAAGGTCTAGGGAGGAAACTAAGAAAATATAAAGGAGAATATATACAAACAAATAAAGTCAATATATATAATTATAAATGCACGTGCCACTGATGTGCACGGTTCTATGAGCTATATCACCATACTGCTTTCTTCAATTTTTACTAGTAATATTAATAATAATAATGATAATAAAAATACTACTACTACGACTACTACTAATAATACTAATAATTTTATAAAATAATAATAATAATAATAATAATAATAATGATAATAATGATAATAATAATGATAATAATGATAATAAAAATACTACTACTACGACTACTACTAATAATACTAATAATTTTATAAAATAATAATAATAATAATAATAATAATAATGATAATAATAATGATAATAATGATAATAAAAATACTACTAATAATAATAATACTAATACTAATAATTTTATAAAATAATAATAATAATAATAATAATAATAATAATGATAATAATAATGATAATAATGATAATAAAAATACTACTACTACTAATAATACTAATACTAATAATTTTATAAAATAATAATTATAATAATAATAATAATAATCATCATAATACAGTATACTAATAATCACCATCATAATTATAATCATCATCATCATCATCATCATCATCACTGGTCATATATTAAGCGCCATTTCTCTCTAGCCGCCGCACCGAGATTCAATAGCTCTGGGTAAAGGGTTCAACCAAGGCATCTGTGGTGTGCGTGTACGGTCGCGCTAGTAAGTCATGTCCCAGCTGCCATTAAGGGGAGATTTCCACTTGAGGGACTTTTTTCTTGACCCCTTTCTCCCTCATGTCTAGCCCCATTGCTATTGAGATTTTAAGACGTTTGCCCCATTAATTTGGTGATTTTAAGAATTTCCGCCCCATTCTGTCAATTTTAAGACCTTTCGTGCCATTTAGGTGTCGATTTTGTCCTGGCGAGCGATAGCGAGCCTGTAATTTAAGAGTAACCGGCCTTCGGCCGGGAAATTTTTCTACCGGAAAATGTACAAATTTATCCTGAAAGGGGGTCAAAGGGGTAAAATTTTAAGATTGCTTGAGGATAGGAAACAAACTAAAAAACCTCCCCTTAACCCAATCTGTACCGGCGACGTCTTTTTAATGTTATTCTTGCTATGTTTACACGACTTTGTGCAGGTTAAGAAGGATCTGAGGTAATAAAAAGGGTTACCGGTAGGCTAAGTGATATAGTTCGAAGCCTGATATTCGTCTTATAGTAGCTAGAATAAAGTTAAAAAGACGTCGCCGGTACAGAAGGGGTTAGCTACGGCTTTCTTTGTGTTGTATTAATGTCTGTCAGATGTTGAATAGGGTGGGTAAGTGTAAGAACATGTTTATATATTTAACTCGATATGACGAAATTAATCTTAGATATTGCTGATACCAATTATTGATCAAAATATACTGTACATGTTTCTCTAACCAACCTCACCATTGGCCCCGTTTCTCTTTTCCTCCCCTCCTCTCTTTCTCTTTCATTGCCTTCATCATTCGCCTTCTCCCTAGCTCTTAATTCAATTTATTCCCTTGTCCGCTTCCCCCTTCCCTCTTTCTTAACCCCTTTTGTACCGGCGACGTCTTTTATGTTTTATTTCACCGGTATTTAGACGATTTTATGAAGCTTAGGAAGGACATATGGTAACTAAAAGGATAAATTGAAATAATTTGTATCCTTTCAATGAGTAATTGTCCTTCCTAAGCTGTACAAAATCGTCGAATAGTTGCCAGAATATAATGAAAAGTACATCATGTCTTTTTAACTTTATTCTAGCTATATTTAGACGATTTTATGCAGCTTAAGAAGGATGTGTGGTAGTAAAAAGGATCAAGGAAGAACATTTGAAGGCATTTAATTGCTGGAAGCCCTTTTTAAACTGCATTAAATCGTCTAATAGTAGCCAGAATAATGTCAGAAGGACGGCACCGGTATAGAACGGGTTAACGTGAGCTGGGTTTCAGTTTATTGATTTTGATTTAGTCATTCATTTATTTATTTATGTATATATTTTATTTTATGTTACCTGTTTTATGCGGAGATCAATATATTTCAGGAGATATTTTGTTGATCGGTGTGACATTTATTTTGCTCTTTAAGGGATCCCACCTCGCTCTTTTTCGCTTTCTCTCCCTCTCTCTTTGGTTTGTATCCATTAGGCCCCATTCAGCATACTGTTTTAAGACGTTTACCCCCATCCTTTTTCTATTGCACTAGACATATCGAAAGCCTTCGATAGAGTCTGGCATAAATCTTTAATTTCTAAACTACCCTCCTTCGGTTTCTATCCCTCCATCTGTGCCTTTGTCTCTAATTTCCTTTCCGGCCGTTCCATAGCCGCGGTTGTGGACGGCCATTGTTCGCTTCCTCACCCTATAAACTCAGGTGTTCCTCAGGGCTCTGTCCTATCTCCTATTCTCTTTCTAATTTTTATAAATGATCTCCTTAACCCGTACAGCCCCAGCGACGCGTCTGACGCGTCGGCGATGTATGTAACGCACAGCCCCAGAGACGCGCCTGACGCGTCACCCTAATTGCGCCGACCGTAACCTCAGGTGTAGCCACTCAAGAGGGCTCAGATATGTAAGGGAACTGTGTACGTATCCCACGCAACCGTGCCGATGGTTGAAAACTCTCAAAGTCCACGTGCGTGCGCGCGAGCGCGCAATAACCTGTTTTTTTGGGATAATTGCCTTCAATTTTTTACTCTTGTAAAATCCGTTTTCGGGGGCTCTGTAGGACCATTTTTTAAGCTTTTTGAGCGGTTTTTCGTGGTTTTTCCTTCATTCCTAACCCATTCGCTATTGTTTCTGGAATAAAACCATTTTTTGAAAACCGGCCGGGTTCTGGTGCGCAAACATTACAAAACTAGCCGGGGCTCCACGGGTTAACTGTACCTTAATTCCCATCCATTCATACGCAGACGACTCAACCTTACACTACTCCATTAGTTTTTCAGAACGCCCCAGCCAGCAATCCCTCAACGACAAACTTAATAAAGCCATAGAACTCTTAAATTCTGATCTAAATACTATTTCCAATTGGGGCAGAGAAAACCTTGTTACCTTTAATGCTTCCAAAACCCAATTTCTCCATCTATCTACCCGTAAGGATCTCCCAGCGGACTATCCCTTATTCTTCAACAATACAAAAATCAACCCTTCATCTTCTCTCAATATTCTTGGTGTCTCTTTTTCTTCTGCTCTCATTTGGAAGGACCATATTACTAGTCTTGCTAAGGCAGCCTCCCAGAAGCTGGGTGTGCTCAGCCGCCTTAGGGGGTTCTTTTCCCCTGCACAGCTTCTTGCTCTGTACAGGGGCATATAATAGTGCGCCCTTGTATTGAGTATTGTTCACATGTGTGGGGAGGTTCCTCTCACACCGCTCTCCTAGACAAAGTTGAAAGGAAGGCCTTTCGTATCATTAACTCCTGTCCACTCACCAACTCTCTGCAATCTCTCTCTCCGCCGCAATGTTGCATCTCTCTCGCTATTCTATCGCTACTATAATAATCAGTGTTCCTCAGAGCTATCCCAGTGCATACCACCTCCTTTACGTAGGGCACGTGGTACCCGTCTTGCAACTCAATCCCACCCCTACTCTGTGCAACTCTCCAACCAGAGTGAAACGTTACTCTCAAACTTTCTTCCACTCTACAGCTGAGCTCTGGAACTCTCTCCCAGAATCAGTCTTTCCCTCTTCCTATGACTTAAATTCCTTCAAACTCCGTGTGTCCAGGCATTTTGGCTCGAACGTCCCTTGATTTTGGTCCTGTCACTCTTTCAACTATGGGGGAGGCACTCGCTATAGGCAGTTATGCCTTTTGCCTCCCTCAATCACAGAAAAAAAAAAAAAAAAATCCTGGTATCAATATTTTCCTGGCGAGCGGTAGCGAGCCAGCATATATATATTTTTGTTTTGACAGCAAGCTAAATTTGTAAATTTTTCGAAAGAAAAATTTCTCCGGCGAAGCCGGATTTCTCCATACAATGCTGACTCGCTATCGATCGCCAAGAAGAAATCGACACCTGGATGGGGATACACGCCTTAAAACAGTTGGCTGAATGGGGCTGAATGGATACAAGCCAGGGAAAGAGAGAAAAGAAGAGAAAGATAACAAAAAATACCGGTGACCCCCCCCTTAATGGCTATCGTAGTTTTCGTCTGTTTTTCTTTATAATATGTTGTTCGCCATGCCTTGTTATTATTGCTATGTCTCCTTCTTTTATCTCTTATTAATCTTCGTTTCTGTCTCCTCTATTTCTTCTGCTTATTATTCACCTCTTCTATTTCTGCTTCTGTGTATTTTTTTATTCTCTGTGCTTTCCCTGTTTACAATTTTCCTCGTGATAATTGCACTTTTCCTCTGTTGTTTTCTTTAAAGGGAGAATATATTTGTCTTCCTAAACTGCAGGCTCGCTATCGCTCGCCGAGAAACAAATCGACACCTAAAAGGCACGAGAGGTCTTAACATTGAATAGAAATAGGGCGAAGGGTCTTAAAACAGCCAAACTAGTGGGCTGAACGTCTTATAATCTGAAAAATAATGGGGCTAAACATGAGGGAGAAGGGGAGCCAGAAATAGCAACCATTCCCCCTTAACTCTCCACCCTTTCTTCACCAACTTATCTTATTCTCCCTCCAGTCTCCTCCTCCTTCCTTCTCTGTATTATCTTCCCCTCTCCTCCTCCTCCTCCTCCTTCTTCTCTCTTCCTTATTTCTTCCTTCTTTGGTTTATCATTCCCTCTCCTCCTTCTCTCTTCCTTCTTTGGATTATCTTCCTCCTCCTCCTCCTTCTTCCTTCAATGTATCATCTTCCCTTCCCTTCTCCACCTCCTCCTTCTGTCTTCCTTTTTTCTTCCTCCCCTTGTATTATCTTCCCCCCTCTCTTCCTCCTCCTCCTCCTCCTCGTCCTGTTGTATTATAAAGTACAAATCGGCCATTAGTCCACGTCGGCCCCCCCGCTGTTTTCCCGATACCGCCTCCGCACAGATTTTCCATGAATGGGAAGACATTTTTTTTTTTTTTTTTTTTTTTTGTGTCGATACATTCCATTTCGCACTGTTTTCACTACGCCTATTTTGATGAGCAGGTAGGTACACTCGGATACCATAGTCTCTATCCCACTCATAAATATTCGTGGATTTCACTTATTTATAATTATGGAAGTATGTCTCTGGGTGGTCAGGGGCCGGGGGAGTGCTGGAGGGACCTTGGTGACCCTGGTCTCTGGGTCTTCTCCTGGATGACCTAGATGTGTGTGAATTTGTATTTTGTTTTTGTGTGTTCATTGTTTTCTGTTGTGTTTTGTGTTGTCCCTATGCTCTGTCTTGATCCCCCCCCCCCCAAAAAAAAAAGGAGGGGTGTTGATTGGGTCTGAGTATATAAATAGATAGATAGATGTCTCTGGAAATGAATTTATGAATATAATTTGCCATGCATCAACTACAAGACCCTTCGAGTGGGCTAGAAACTATGGTATTCGAGTGGGCTAGAAACTATGGTATTCGAGTGTATTTTTACATTTTCTTTTCTATTGGTTGGTTCGTGTTCTTGTTCTTTTGTGTTCTTTTGTTATCGTTTCGTTGTTTTTCTTCTTGGCTAAACATCTTGAGGAACGGTCAATTTTTTATGTTACCTATGTTTGTTTTTGTTCAATCCAACGAATATTCGGTCTTTTTACTTTACTATAATGTTGGTGCATGTTGGAGGTATTTCTTAATAATGTTGTCCTTTACGTATTTAAATCCATTTAAGCTTTGTTTTTATATTCTATATTCTGTATGCAATGATTATATTTTCCAATTAATATTTACATCGTATTTCTCAATTATTTATTGTTTGCAAGTAATCCTTGAGCAGCAGTTGAAAAATATGATGTTTTATTATTTGTGTAGCCATCAATGATAAACAGTTCTTTATGGAACAATACATTTAAATATAATCTAATAATGTTGTAGCACTTTTAGTTATATTACTTACATTACAGTATGTATATTAGGTATTGATGGACGATACACTGAGAGAGAGAGAGAGATAAACAGATGGAGAGATTGCGGTGACAGATGAACCAGATTTACGAAAATCAAGGGGAGAGAGAGAGAGAGAGAGAGAGAGAGAGAGAGAGAGAGGGGGGGGGAGGGGAAAGGAAGACGAAGAAACCATGAACACCTTAAATCAAAAATAAGTATATTAAAGAAAAACAAATAACCAAATAAAGATTCTCACAACCAACCATTATAAAGCTTCCATTCACAACCACTCTACTCCCCCCCCCCCCCTTCCTTGAGGAAAAAAAAAAAAAAACGTCTCCCACTCCGAACCAAGGGCAAACATTCCCCATATTCAAATAATCCTGCCCATTCAAAGTAATCCCTCCCATTCAAATCCATCGCCCTAGATTCCAATACTAAATTGATGGTTGTGTGGGTGTGGGTAAAGGTGGGGGGTGGGGGAGGGGAGGGAGTTTGTAGAGTGAGAAATGTGTTATAGTTCGTCGTCTCGGGATGGGGGAAGGGGGGGGGGGGGACTCTAAACTATATGTATTCCCGCTGTATCTAACTGAGGGAGATCATCGACACCTAAATGGCATGAAGGGTCTTAATATTGACCACAAATGGGGTTTAAGGTCTTAGAATTACCGAACTAATGGGCCAAGCCACTTTAAATCTGAAACTAATGGGGGCTAATCATGAGGGAGAAAGGGGGGAGCAGAAAAAAATAACCATCCACCTTTAATGCATGCATAGAAGGGGATCTAGGGGGCAAACTAAGACTCTAAATCCAATACTAAATCGATGGAGACTTACAGGGGGGGGGGGGGGGAGAGAGAGAGAAATGCGTGGGAATTCGTCTTACTCGGAGGGGAGGGAAGGAAGGGGGGAGGGGGGACTCCGAAATATATATTCCCGCGGACAAAATGGGCCCGGAACGTATTACACCCCATTACTGGAAATCCAAAATCGCCTATATGCTGACCTGGATATGGAAAACCTGTGGACGGTGTAATACGAGTCGATTTTGTTATATCTGGCATTTTTGTTTTCATCTGCGTGTGTTTGTTTGCGGATAATGTCCATGTTCCCGCCTTGATGGCTCCGTCATTACCAACGTTTTGTAGCGACATATGTGCTTTTTTTTAAAGGGGGTAGTACTCGCTTTTCTGGACCCCCTTCTCCCTCATGTTTAGCATATTAGTTTTGAGGTTTTAAGATGTTCGTTCCGTTAGTTTGGCGATTTTGAGACCTTTCGCCTCATTTTGTTATCAATATTAAGACCTTTCGTGCCCTTCAGGTGTCGATTTTTTCCTGGCGAACGATAGCGAGCCTCTAATTTTAGAAGAAACCGACCTTCGGCCAGGAAATGTTTCTACCGGAAAATGTACAAATTGATCCTGAAAGGTGTCTAGGGGGTGTTTTTCTAAGCTTGATGGAGGTCTAGCGAGGAAACTCAAGAATACATAAATAAATGAACATGTAGACCAAAAACCAAACAGTACCCCCTTAACCCCTTCTTTATCGGTGATGTACTTTGTATTATATTCTGGCAACTATTAGACGATTTTGCACAGCTTAGGAAGGACGTATACTCATTTAGAGGCTACGGACTATCTCGATTAATCCTTTTAGCTACCATATATCCTTCCTAAGCTTCACAAAATCGTATAAATGTACCTGAACTACTATAAAAAAAAATACGTCGCCGGTACAGAAGGGGTTATTATGAAAATTGTGCATACAGTATATTGCTGAGAGATATAGTCGGTTTTTTTCTTCTCTCATATATATCGATAAATCAGCTGATGGGTATTATATTTTTCGCCACCAGACTAGGCTACATAGTGTGTCAGATTTTTCATTGGAAGTTTCTTTTAAAAATTCAGCCAACTCGACCTTAAATATACCGTAGTTGCCCATACTAATGCAACGACGTCTTAGGAGGTATTCGCTTTTTCTGGACTTCCTTCTCCCTCATGTTTAACATATTAGTTTTGAGGTTGTAAGACGTTCATTCTATTAGTTTGGCCATTTTTAGACATTTCGACCCATTGCTTTGTCAATATTAAGACCTTTCGTGCCATTTAGGTGTCAATTTTTTCCTGGCGAGCGACAGCGAGCTTGTAATTTTTGTTACCGAAAAATTTACAAATTGTTCTTGAAAGGGGGTCTAGGGGGTGCTATTTTAAACTTGATGGAGGTCTAGCGAGGAAACTCAAAACTATAAAAAATAACTAAATTTATAGACCAAAAACTAAGCCCTACCCCCTTTAAGTAATCGATTATTATACCCTGAAGATGTACGTGTGGGACACCACCTTCAGAATTAAGTTAATTAAAACAAATTAACCCGGAGTTTATGCGGACCATTCTGTTATATATATATGGGGAGGGGGTTCTGAGCCCCCTTCTCCCTCATGTTTCGCTCCGTTAGTTTTGAGATTATAAGATATTAACACCATTAGTTTGGCGATTTGAAAACCTTGCATGACATTAAGGTGTCGATTTATTCCTGGTGAGCGAAAGCGAGCCTGCAATACAGTATTCCTGGTGAGCGAAAGCGAGCCTGCAATACAGTATTCCTGGTGAGCGAAAGCGAGCCTGCAATACAGTATTCCTGGTGAGCGAAAGCGAGCCTGCAATACAGTATTCCTGGTGAGCGAAAGCGAGCCTGCAATACAGGATTCCTGGTGAGCGAAAGCGAGCCTGCAATACAGGATTCCTGGTGAGCGAAAGCGAGCCTGCAATACAGGATTCCTGGTGAGCGAAAGCGAGCCTGCAATACAGGATAAACTGGCCTTCTGCTGGGGGAATGCACACATTTATTTCGAAGGGGTGTCTTTTTTTTAAGCTTGATGGAGGTCTATCGATCTATCTATCTATTGCCAGACGCCTTACTCCCCTTAATTGGGGTGGCCATACACACAATGCCCCCAAGCGGACCTATCCCCTATAAGAGGGACAACCCACGCCAGTTTACTGAAGGACTTACAGGATTAACCACTCAATTTAGGGTCCGTCCAACTCAAGAGGCCTTTTATATATATTTTTAGCACTATTTTTCTACAGTGGTGTGCGGCTAATCCATCCACTAAGCTGCATCACCCTAAGGTAGCAGTACGGATTTGTATAAGGTTTACTCCCCTAGACAGGTTGCCGGCCAAGGCTGACGAGTCCCCTCCACCCGGATTTTTATAAGGTTATCTCCCCTAGATGAGTTGCCGACCAAGGCTGACGAGTCCCATCCACGTGATGGAGGTCTAAGGATGAAAACAAAAAAATTTATACTGTATGTATATACTCAGGCACATTACCCCATACCAATAATACATAAATAAAAATTAAAAAAATAATGTCCCCTTCCATCTACATAAGCTGCAATGGTTGTGTGGTTAGATATATTGAAATATATATAATTGAGAATGTGTCTCGCTGATAAAGTGTTTGGGTACAAATTGTCGGCAGTAGTCCAGTCTCTGCATAATAAAGGGACGATAATATTCACAACACTCAAACCCTCTCTCTCCTCAGTCCCTTAGCTCTCCTTTCTTAGTTCTATTCTTCTCTATTCACTTTTTCTCCTTGTGTTCTTCTATTTTGTTTCTTAACCTCTCCTTTCTTAGTTCCATTCTTCTCTACTCACTGTTCTCCTTTTTTTCTAATAATTTCTTCTGTTTCTTAATCTCTCCTTTCTTAGTTCCTTTATCCGATATTCTATGTTCTCTTCTCCTTTGTTCCTCATCTCTTCTGTTTCTCATCTCTCCTTTCTTAGTTCCTGTATGCTCTATTCGCTTGTCTTCTCTCATTTTTCCTTCATCATATGTTTTCTGTATCGGTTTTCATATCTTTTCTGCCTTTTGATTTAATATTTCTTTTTTGTTCTATTTACTTCACCCATTTCATAGTTTTGTATCCTGTCACGTCTTCTCTCTCTCTCTCTCTCTCTCTCTCTCTCTCTCTCTCTCTCTCTCTCTCTCTCTCTCTCTCTCTCTCTCTCTCTCTCTCTCTCTCTCTCTCTCTCCCTCCCTCCCTGTGTGATGATTAGTAAGCCCCTAGCCCCCCAGCCCCCGCCCCCCCCCCCCCCCGCCCATCTATCAAGGGGGTCGGCCGGCCTACCACAGGGGGGCATCATCTAGTCTATTGTGCCCGGGGGCCGCTAAGGAAATACGGGCCGGCCTTTCTTCCCAGGCCTTGCTATTGTTCCCTTGGGCCCAAATCTGAATACATAAATAAATAAACCTAAATGTATATATCAATAGATATTTTTCGTATATTATATTATATATAAACATAATTAAACAAGTGTACGGTATATATATATATATATATATATTACAATAATCAATGTTCCTCAGAGCTCTCTCAGTGTACACCACCTCCTCTACGTAGAGTACGTAGCACCCGTCCTGCAACACAATCCCATTCCTACTCTGTGCAACTCTCCAATCCAAGAGTGAAACGATATTCTCAAACATTCTATTCAACAGCTGAGTTCTGGGACTCTCTCCTTGAATCCATATTCCCCTCATCCTATGGCCTAAATTGCATCAAACTCCGTGTGTCCAGTCGTTTTGGCTTGAACATTCCTTGATCTTAGCCCTGTCGCTCTTTCAACAGGGCGAGGCACTTGTTGCAGGCAGCTCTGCCTTTTGTCTCCCTCATCCACATAGGATTTTTTTTTATATATACTGTATACAGTTTATATATATATATATATATATATAGATTGAAGTTTCCAGATCTTCGTTGCTTCATTTTTGTCAAATTACATGGCAGTAATTTAATCAAATTATGCCACATGCTGCTAGATGAGTTTTGCCATACCATTGTCAAAGTATCTTTGAAATATGGCCAGAATACTGTCTGCTATGCTGAGAGAGTTAGCGACAATATGGAGTGTATCTTCTTTACATATCGATGTATCCAACATACTTTGAAGCTTTGCAGGATAGTTGGAATTACCTCTGTACGCTCCTGGTGATTTCCGTGGACTCCTAGCTGCGAACTTTTGGTCTAAAGAAGATAGCTACAGCCTTTCATTCAGCCACAACACCCCCCCCCCCCCCCCCCCGCCTCCGAATCCCACTTGAACTTGGTTCAAATGGATCCTAAATACCGTCCGTGTTACTAATCTTTATCCATCAAAAGTCTCGGCTCTCCAGCTATCTATACTGTATATATATATATATATATATATATATATATATATATATATATATATATATATATATATATATATATATATATATATATATATATATATATATATATATATGAAGTAGACATATTTGTATTATCATTATTATTATTCGACTATTCACTTACGCTTTGAAGCCTTAAAAATACACGCGCATTTCTTTATTGGTCGCTCTATTATTTCTTCCTGCTCCGAAAAATACACACGCAACATTTTTTGGTGGGACAAGATCTGAAAGGAGCGAGAAGGTTGAATACCAGATCCCACCTTTGACATCCTTGTAGTCGATCCTCTTTTGTTTGTCAGACCTCGGGCTTCATGTCATCTATACTTTCCATTTCATTTATTTTTTGTGATGGGTGGAGCTCATTTTGGGGTGTTTATTTTACGTTTATTTTGTCCTGTTTTACATCAGTATGTATTATTGTTTATATATTTATTATTTGTTAACTTTTGCTTTAAGGTTTGTTTGGTTTCACTCAATTTTTGTAATTTTAAAATCGCCTGTAACTTCCAGCGTATATATCCAGTGTGTGTGTGTGTGTGTGTGTGTGTGTGCGTGTGTGTGCGTGTGTGCGTGTGTGTGCGTGTGTGTGTGTGTGTGTGTGCGCGCGCGCGCTGCGGATAAAATGTGCGTGACTAGTATGATTAATCGATTGTGGGTGTGCGTTCTGTGTGTGTGTGTGTGTGTGTGTGTGTGTGCCAGTCCAAGGAAGGCATTGTATGTGTCTTGCCTTTGATCCAACCTCCGGGCCTTCGATCTTCGTTTGTCTGTGTGTGTTCTGCGGGCTGGAGGTCATGCTGCGTGGCGGGTTACTTCTTACTTCCACTCGCGGCTTTCTGCTCCGCGAGTTTCAGTTTTGATCTTGGAGGTTTCTTTTCTTTTGTGTGAATTTTTGTATCGGGTTTCTTTGCTTTTCCTTTGTTTTTATTGTATTTATTTATTTTTATCTTATGTTTTTATTTTGTATTTTTTTTAGGGGGGGTTTCTTTACCTGGGTTTCTGTTTTAGCTTGGAGGTTTCTTTTATTTTGGGTGTTTTTTTTTGTATCGGATTTATTTTATTTTGGGTGTTTTTCTTTTGAATCGGGTTTCTTTTATTTTGTGTTGTTTTCCTTTGGTTTCTTCCCCTTTTATCTATGTATTTCCATTTGTTTCCAACTTTCCATTAGTGGATTATTTTCTTATATATACAGTATATGGTGTCTGTTGTATTAAGGGGAGATAGGTTGCTTTTCTAGACCCCCTTCTCCCTCATGCTTACCTCCATTTGTTTTGAAATTATAAGACGTTCCTATTAATTTGGCGATTTTGGGACATTTCGACTCATTTCGTTGTCAATTTTAAAACCTTTTGTGCCATTTAGCTGTCTATTTTTTTTCCTGGCGAGCGATAGCGAGCCTGTAATTTTTAGAGTAACCAGGAAATTTTTCTACCGAAAAATGTACACATTTATCTTGAAGGGGGGTCTAGGGGGTCTTTTTCTAAGCTTGATGGAGGTCTAACGAGGAAACTAAAAACTAAATGAATACATGAATTATTAGGCCTAGATAAAAAAACGACCATAGTTTTCGTAAATGTAGGATTTTTGTCTGGTGGTTTCTTGGATGGTGTGTTTGGTTATAATCTGGAGGTTTCTGTGACGGGGTGTTTTCGTTTATGTGTGTGTGTGTGTCTGTCTGTGTGTGTGTGTGTGTGTGTGTGTGTGTGTGTGTGTGTGTGTGTGTTATTTTTATATATATTTGTTAAAGGTTTGGGTGTTGAGAGTTTTTATGGAATATTGAGAACTGTGTTTGTTTTCTTATGCCGTCTGTTATACTCTGTGTGTTAATCTGGGAGAATATTTGTTTTCTCTCTCACTCTTTCTTACACACACACTCTCTAACTCTATCTCTAACTCTCTCTCTCTCTCTCTCTATATATATATATATATATATATACTGTACATATACTGTATATGCAGTATATATTAAGAGGCAATTTAAGTATATAAATAAGGAAATAGTCCTCACACTTTAAAACGCTCTGATACGGCCTGTCCTGGAGTATGCCGTTCAATTCTGGTCTCCAACACTCAGGAAAGATATAGAGCGACTGGATAGAGTACAAGCTAGGGCTACAAAGCTTAATACATCGCTTAGAAGAATGAACTATGAGGACCGGTTGAGAGCTCTTGATATCTTCCCGTTGGAGACACGCAGACTACGAGGTCAACTCATTAAGTTTTTAAAATACTTAATGGATTTTACAATGTGGATTATAATAAAATGTTTACCCTCAATATGAATACAACACGCAACCATGGCAGGAAATTAGAATTTAAAAGGTTCAGCATTAGCATCTCTGGAAACATTTTCACATATTATAAGATCTGTTCTACCTGGAACAAACTTCCTTACGAAGTTGTAAATAGTTCTTCTGTAGAGCAGTTCAGGAAGAGAGTAGATAGTATTTTGCACACTCTGTAAACAGGCTCTCCCCTTCCACTTCGAGTATTTCCTCGGAATGGACGGCAAGGTCTCTGAGGTACTAACTATTCCTTGTAACTCCGTGTAACTCTCTCTCTCTCTCTCTCCCCACCAACACATTGAATCGGCAGGCTGAATGGTAAATATTATAGCTTAGGTTGTGTTCACCTTCCATAGGTAGCATCACAATAACTACGTTACAGTGAACGCCATTAAGCATATCTTCTTATGCAAATATCATTTATTCCTACGTACAGTATATGCTTTATTTGTGTTTTCATGTAATGAACATATGGTTAGATTTTCAAGTTTAAGTTTAATAAGTTCGATAGGCTATATAACATATGTTGAGTTAAATACTAAGATGAAGTAGGGTTGAGATGTTTTAATTGAAAGCATTTTTAAAGAATTCTTCTTATATTTTTCACATTTTATTAGAAAGCTAATATTAGCTATAATTAATGTTAGGCAAGGACTTAGATTAGATATGCAATTATACTTTTTTTTTTTTTTTTTTTTTTTTTTTTAGCTGGCGATAAATTGAATCTCTTAGCACCTCGATACTTAATGGAAAAACATGAAACTACTATGTCGCTGCATCATATAATATCACTATAAAGTCTTGAAAATAACTGATAAATCTTGATGGGAACTTTACAATTTACCGTCAGTTGAAAAGAAACAGGGTATAGTTAAGCTGCTACATCAGCACGATGACGTAATTGTCATCATATTCTGATTACCATTAGACGATTTTCTTTACATATAATTTACCTCTAGGACTCGAACGGTTTAACTAAGGCAGTCTCAATATACCTTATGAATAACGGGGGTCCTTCGTAAACTGTGTAAAGTCGTCTACTTTTAGACAACATCAAAGGTAAGAAGGGGTCATCGTGTTGAATGGGGTTAAGCTCTATAATCATCTATTTAGTCATCGGAATCGTAAGGGTCATTGAAGGGCAGATGGTTGTTTTCTGCTGACGCCCCTTCTCCCTCATGTTTAACCCCTTAAGTTATAAATTTTTAAGACTTTTAGTCCATTAGTTTGGCGATTTTAATACTTTGTGCCCCATTTCTTTGTCAAAATAAATACCCTTCATGCAATTCAGTGTCGATATTTTCCTGGCGAAGGATTGCGAGCTTGTAATTAAGAAGCACTTGGCCTTCGGCCGGGACAGTTTTCTATCGAACAAATATAAACATTTGTCTTGGTGGTGTTTTTCTCAACCTTGATGGAGGTCTAGGGAGGAAACTAAAACAAGGTGGTAATAAAACAGAGATAAATATAAAAGCAAATACATACGCCCCTTCCCCCCCCCCCCCCTTAATGTAGAAGGGTGAAATTTAGAAACTGTGATAATATAACTCCAAATATTAAGCAGCCTGGAAATGAAGTCATGGATGTAACAGTCGTGAGCGGCGTGCGTGTATTTCCCTAGTTTTGTAAATCCAATACACAGAGATGCGGAACACAGCCACATTCATAAAAATATCACGTATCGAAATTCTGGCGACACAATTCTCCGTAGAAAAGATTGTGTGTGTATGTGTGGAGGTGGATGGTTGATTGCTGGGGATTGTGTATGTGTGTGTGTGTGTTACTCAGTTACTCAGTTACTTGTTCGTCAAGGGGAATCCACGCAATGCGAGCTAAGCTCATTATTATCGCGCCTCCTTAACTGGGAATGTATTGCGTGAAATGCATGTTAAGTGTTTTATGTACTGTTGGAATGGCTGTGGATGTGTGTGTAGTCTGTATTTAGCCAATTGGCGACATCGGAAACGAAGGCTTAGGGTGGATCTGTATGGTACCATTCTCACTAGACGGTACCGTCTCGCCCGAAGGCTTAGGTAGCCATCAGCTTAGGTGAACCATATGATACCCATCTCGCCATGTACCATTTTTGCCAACCCCAGATGGGACGTCACAACGTCGTCCACTTATTCCAGGTACCTATTTACAGCTAGGTGAACTGAGGCTAACACATGAAAGGAGACAAGCCCAATTTGTCTCCGCCCGGCCGGGGATTGAACCCCCGACCCCTCGTGTGTGAGACGAGAGCTCTACCTACTAGGCTACGGGCTGTGTGTGTGTGTGTGTGTGTGTGTGTGTGTGTGTGTGTGTGTGTGTGTGTGGATGGTTGCCTGGTGGGGATAGTGTGTTGGATATTTGGGTATACTGTATATAGAAGGTGGCGTTATTATCTATACTTAGGCTATACTATGTAACCCCGACCCCCCCCCCTCCCCCCATTGCTGATATTGACAAGGCAGGATTGGTTTATATTTTGGGGGAGGGGGGGGGGGGGGCGGGGGCGGCGTGTTGTGTTGTGTTTCCTTGTGTTGTGTTATGGTGTGTTGCGCTTTGTTGTGTTGCTTTTTTTAATATTGCGTTGTGTTGTTTTGTTGCGTTACGTTTTGTTGTGGCGCATTGAGAGAGAGAGAGAGAGAGAGAGAGAGAGAGAGAGCGTGTGTGTGTGTGTGTGCGTGCGAATAATATATTTACCATACCAAATAGACAGGACCATACCCAATAGACAGAACGTGTGGAATAAAGTGAGTGATGTAAAGCTAATATAGGAAGTGGAATGAAAGAAAGAGAGAGAGAGAGAGAGAGAGAGAGAGAGAGAGAGATAGAGAGAGAGAGAGAGAGAGAGAGAGAGAGAGAGAGAGATAGAGAGAGAGAGAGAGAGAATAATACATTTACCATACCCAATAGACAGGACGTGTGGAATAAAGTGAGTGATGTAAAACGGATATTTGAAGTGGAATGAGAGTTGTCCGGCATGCGGGAGCTGAATGAAGAGTGGGGGTATTATAATGTTTAGTTATATATATATATATATATATTTATGTCTGTGTCTGTCTGTCTGTCTGTCTATATATATATATATGTAGTTTTAATATATATTTATTTATGTACAGTATTTAGTTATTTATTATATTTTTTACTTTATGAATGATGTGTGGCGAGGATTGTTCTTGTTTTTTCTTTTTTTACTGACTAAGCCAAAAATATATTGTTCGATATTGGTAAAAAAACAATCAAATCCCTCAATACTATTTAAAACAATCAAATCCCTCAATACTATTTAAACAGAATATCATCATAACCATCAGGACGTCGGATGAGATAGTATTAATGGCAGACTATGAGTGTTTTGGGTTAGTATTTAAGGGGGTAATACTCGCTTTTTCTGGACCCCCTTCTCCCTTATGGTTTGCAATTTAATTTAGAGATTTTAAGACGTTTTTTCCGTTAGTATGGCAATTTTGAGCCCTTTCGCCCCATTTCTTTGACAATAGTAACACCTTTTGTGCCATTTAGGTGTTGATTTTTTTCCTGGCGAGCGAAAGCGAGCCTGTAATTTTAGAAGGAATCGGCCTTCGGCCGGGACATTTTTCTACCGAAAAATGTACTAATTTATTTTGAAAGGGGGTCTAGGGCGTGTTTTTTAAAATATTGATTGAGGTCTAGCGAGGAAACTCAAAAAATATATAAATAGATAAATATAAAGGCCCCCAAAAAAAGCATTACCCCCTTAACCCTCTCAGACATATGACGCAATTTTGAGCCTATTGGGGATACTTTAAAGCCTTTGTTACCATCAGGGGTATTTAGAAACCTTTAGTTTAGTTACTTCAACCTCTGCAGTTGTCTTTGAGTTAGCTGTGGGCAGAAAACTAATTTTGGAGAGGTAATTATAAGAGTGAGAGAACTCTATTTCTTATTGCTAAGCTGGCAACCTCTGCGTCATAAATGCGTGGAAGGGGTAAGCATGTCTGTGATGTTTACATAAAGTAGAACACCAATATTTACTAAACTACCTTTCTGCTGTTCTCATACCGAAAAGGTGCAGTAGGTTGAAGTTGTGACTGTTTCTTCCTCTTCTGATACTGTAGGTTGATATCATGATGTAGTAACTATCGGCTTTATGTAGATGACTTTAGTCCAGCATCCGCCAGAAGATTTGATTTTACTGCGTGGGACATCAGAGGGTTTTTACTTCTGTTCGTTTGTTTATAATTATACAATATCCATTTTGAAGTGAATATGTGTAGTGGTATTTCAATATTTTCTGTTATTACAGGTACGTCCAGACGATGTTATGTGCCTTAGGAAGAGCATATCCGATCTGCTACATAAAGGAGTGCTGTAAGTATCATTATTTGGTACAGTCCCATGCACAATGTTTTGTTTTTTATGTGAGCGAGGGAGACAAAAGGCAGAACTGTCCGTAATGAGTGCCTCCCCCAGAGTTGAAAGAGTGACAGGGCCAAAATTAAGGGATGTTCGAGCCAAAATGCCTGGACACACGGAGTTTGAAGCAATTTAAGTCATAAGAAGAGAGAAAGACTGATTCTGGGAGCGAGTTCCAGAGCTCAGCTGTTGAATAGAAGAATGACTGAGAATATCATTTCACTCTTGGGTTGGAGAGTTGCACCGGTACACGGCTATATGATACACAGAACATTGGATAAGAGAAAATACAGACTCGGACATGAATTTACGGGAATGTTTCATATATTTCATCAGTTGTGTTATAATGTGTTAAAAATTGTACTGTCTTTCACTGTAGGCAACTGTACGTGTTGTCATAGTACCTCATGTATGCACGAATGTTGTGTATGTATTTGATTTCATTTTTACGTTTTGGAATTGTACACAGTATGTCTACCTATTCTTCATATATCGCGTAATATATCACGTACTGTCCGTAAAACTGGGTGATAACGAAGAGGGAAGAAATATATACTTGGAAAAGGGAGGGTTGGGTGTTCGTTTAGCTACGAGTATATCTTTCATAGGATTGGTGACCATAACATAAATGAAAAATGTAGTCGAATTCCCGTGGAGTTTACGACTGAATTTCAATTGGATGATCCAGCTGCTGTGAATTTGCATGTTAGCGACAGGGGGGGCGGTCTGTGTGTACCCCGGGCGCAATGTACCCACTGTATTAATTCTGTTATTGATGTAAACATAAAGCTAATGTTGAATATAGAGACGATGCCTTTGTTTTAAACAGTACTCCCGATGTTATGGATGTTGTGTAAACATAAAGCTAATGTTGAATATAGAGACGATGCCTTTGTTTTAAACAGTACTCCCGATGTTATGGATGTTGTGTAAACATAAAGCTAATGTTGAATATAGAGACGATGCCTTTGTTTTAAACAGTACTCTCGATGTTATGGATGTTGTGTAAACATAAAGCTAATGTTGAATATAGAGACGATGCCTTTGTTTTAAACAGTACTCCCGATGTTATGGATGTTGTTGTGTAAACATGAAGCTAATGTTGAATATAGAGACGATGACTTTGTTTTAAACAGTACTCCCGATGTTATGGATGTTGTTGTGTAAACATAAAGCTAATGTTGAATATAGAGACGATGACTTTGTTTTAAACAGTACTCCCGATGTTATGGATGTTGTTGTGTAAACATAAAGCTAATGTTGAATATAGAGACGATGCCTTTGTTTTAAACAGTACTCCCGATGTTATGGATGTTGTTGTGTAAACATAAAGCTAATGTTGAATATAGAGACGATGCCTTTGTTTTAAACAGTACTCCGATGTTATGGATGTTGTTGTGTAACATAAACTAATGTTGAATATAGAGACGATGCCTTTGTTTTAAAAGTACTCCCGATGTTATGGATTTTAAACATAAAGTATTTGATATATGCTTTGTTATAAACAGTACTTGTTATCCCTGAGAGCACTTGAGCGAGCCCCATTGTAATTTTAAGACTTCGCCCCATGATGATTTTAAGAACTTTCAACCGGCTTTAAGACCTTTCGTGCAATTTAAGTTCAATTTTTATCCTGGCGAGCAATAGCGACCTGTAATTAAGAGACACCGTCTTTCAGCCTTTTCTAACCGAAAATGTACAAATTTATCTTGAAAGGGGCTCAAGGGGGTGTAATCTTAAGCTTGATGGATATCTAGAGACCAAACTAAAAACCTCCCCTTAAGCTTCTTGGTGTGTTATTATTTTAGTTTGCTTAGGTCAGAGGTAAGCTCGGTTTTGGGGAATGCTTCAGACTGGGGGTGCTTGTGTCACAGGTGAGACCGGGAATCTATTACAGCCTGGGCCATTTAAATCTTCCATTTACACACGCACACACATGCATCCATATGTACATTAGCACACACACACACACAAACACACACACACACACACACTTACACGTATATAGATTTATGCTTGGTTTATCTAGGATATAAACCCATATAGTCTGCTAACAACTATATATTTTATAATTTAACACGAGCGCGCGCACACACACACACACACACACTCTCTCTCTCTCTCTCTCTTTCTATCTCTATCTCTCTCTCAACTCTCAATTCTCTTAGCGGCTTGCCTATCAATACCTCGCGATAACTGGATTTTCATTTTTAACTAGAACCCCATGATAAAATAAAACCATATTTTTTCGACGGTGGGAATGAAGATAAAAAACCAGGTTGTATTTGTATGAACCGGTTTGATTTACGTTTGTTTGTTTTACGTTTGTCTCATAATAACGCTTGATCTGTTGCTAAGCTTGTATGTAAATATTGATTTTTTGGTTTTGTTGAAAATTGTATCGGGTTATATGTTTATAAGTTCAATTAATTTTCACGAGTTACCCAGATTATTTTTGACTGTGTACGAGTGAAAATGGAATTGTTTTATTACATTGCAAGGTATAACAATACTGTAGTTGCTTACCGCGTTATGCCATTTCTGAATACAAATAACATTGTTGATTAGTCACTCATCGTTATTCGGCTTCGATGCATTAAGGAATTAGTTGTATTACTTGGCAATTAGCTTTGCACAGAGATGTAAAGAAGAGAGGTAGATACATTGGTATTAATATTTGTATATAATTATGAAAACACTTGCAGGAAGTAGATAAATATGTCTAGAACACGATGGTGTTTTGTAAAATGTTTTAGGTTTCTCATGTTTTGATATCTCGACCATATAATATTATAGCTTACTTTGATAGTGCGTGATATCATCTTTAACGCTATCAAGTTTTATAAAGATTCCACAATACTTTTATCTCAATGAGTTTATCGTATTTAGGCTAAGGTTAATTATAATCGTTTGAATTTATTGGATTCATCGTCATCTTCGAATCTAAATATTGTGTTATAATCTAATGTATACATTTTACTCCCAACACCAAACACCTCCCAATGAAATTAATGAAAGCATGTGCTACACCCGGGATTCTAACCTGGGTTACACACTTACAGATCTTAAACACTAACCATTACACCATCAAGGCAATAACATATGATATATTCCTGTGAGTCCTATTCTTGACCATTATCACCCAAATACTGGATTCCTGTTTTCTTATAATCTAAATATTGTGTTCTATAATCAAGGCAATACATCATGATCTATTCCTGTGAGTCCTATGCTTGACCATTAGCAGCCACATACTAAATGCACAATCTTATACTCGGTTTCATTTAATCTGACGGTAAATTGAATCCTAAGCAACTAATTTCTCGCTAACTAACGGGTAAATATGAAACCACTATGTCTCTGCATCATATTAAGACCAAGTATATATAATTAGCACCATATTTCACTACAACATCTTCAAAATAACTGAAACATCTTGATAGGAACTTTGCAATTGACCACTTGCGAGTTTTAGGCTATAAGGAAGTTGGAGCTTTTCATGTTGATATATAGCAGAATTACAAGCTTAATAATATGGTTGTGTTGCATATACCTAAATACATAAAACAAAATGCATCATATTTTCCATCCATCAAAAGCCTACATTGTTATTTGATTTCTGTTTTATATCGATGTTTATTAATCCAACTTCCTTATGGCCTGAAACTCGCAAGTGGTCAATTTACCGTCAGTTGAAATGAAACCGAGTATAGTTATATATACACCGGCCTGTGTTTAGATTAGAGGAACATTTCATAGGCGCCTTTTGTGTGTGAGCTTCGACTGAGACTATCAGAAGCCAAGAGTGTATAAATGAATACATGAATAACCGGCGTTATATCATGGAGAGAGAGAGAGAGAGAGAGAGAGAGAGAGAGAGAGAGAGAGAGAGAGAGAGAGAGAGAAGGAAGGAGGAGGGGAGTACAAAGGAGTACAAAGGAAATCAAGCAACATCAGGTCTAGTGACCCTTCTAGGCTGCTTGTCCTCCAAAACACTGAGGATCAAGTGTCCAAACAGTGTGTTTAGAGTGGGTAAGGGAACATTGGAAAGGGAACTACTGCCCTAGAACTAATGTCCTTGGCAGGATTAGGAAGTTAGTAGGGGACAGATTGGTTAGTAACTGAGGGGGGGATAAAATAAAGTTATTAATTTACAAACGCAGTCAGTCGCGGGTTTGATGCGAGATATTTGTCTAAGCGGAGTTTAAATGAATCAACGGTGCTGCAGTCTATAACGACTCGGGGAAGCCCATTCCACAAGTTGACAACTCGATTGAAGAAGAAATTCTTAGATTCGTGTGAGTTAAAAGATTTACCAATAATTTTGCAACCGTTTCCCCGCGTGTAATTAGATTGGTCGATAGTGAAGTACTTACTACAGTTCATATTGGCGATGCCTTTGATGATTTTGAACACTTGAATTAAGTCACCTCTTAATCTGCGCTGGGTTAAAGGAAATAGATTTAATTCTCTAAGACGCTCTTCGTATGGTTTGTTCTTTAGGCTAGGTATCATTTTCGTAACTCTACGTTGAACTCGTTCTAGCTTGTTTATATCTTTTTGGTAATAAGGGCACCAGGATTGAACGCAGTATTCCAGAAGAGGGCGGATTAAGGAATTGTAAAGGGTTAGGATAACTTCTTTGGATTTATGCTCAAATGACCTGCCTATAAAGCCAATTATTTTGTTTGCCTTCTTAACAACTTCTGAACATTGTTGACTCGGTTTTAGGTTACTCGATATTGTTACTCCCAGATCGGTTTCTCTGTTTACATTCTTAAGCTGAGTGCCATTCATCGAATAGTTTGCTTTCTCATTTAGGTATCCGATATGTAGTACTTTACATTTATCCGCATTGAAACTCATTTGCCAAATTTGGGCCCAACATGACAATTTATCTAGATTGTGTTGCATATCGTCAACTTGTTCTTTTGAGAGTACGCTATTTGCAATTTTTGTATCATCAGCAAATTTTGAGATTGTACAGGTGAGACCCTCATCTATGTCGTTGATGTAAATTAGAAAGGGAATTGGTCCTAGTACCGATCCCTGGGGTACCCCGCTAGTTACATTGGTCCATTTAGATGCCTTACCGTTTATGACTACTCTTTGCTTTCTGTCGCTGAGCCACTTTTCTATCCATTTCAACACACCGTCTTGTATTCCATGCGCTTTTAGTTTTAGCAGTAAACGTTTGTGGGGAACTTTGTCAAAGGCCTCTTGAAAATCAAGGTATATAATATCTACAGCTTTACTCTCATCGTAGAGGTTGAGGATATCGTGGAAGAAGTCTAAGAGGTTTGTTAAACAGGAACGTTTTTTACGAAAGCCGTGTTGAGTATTTTTAAGTAAGTTATTTGCCTGTAAGTGATTTTCGAGTCTGTCTCTTATGACTGTTTCTAGCATTTTACATACAATTGAGGTTAAGCTAATTGGACGATAGTTACTGGTTAGGGATTTGCTGCCTTTTTTGAATATCGGTGTTACGTTGGCTAGCTTCCACTGATCAGGCATAGTCCCAGACTGCAAGGATTCATTGAATAGCAATGTCAATGGTTTGGAGAGCTCATCCTTAGCTTCCTTTAGAACTCTAGGTGAGATTGTATCAGGTCCAGGCGTTTTATTTACCTTGAGTTTATCTAAACAATTCAATACTTCTCTCTCTGTAACGGTGATATTGCTTAGAACATCTGAATTATCAATCTGAATTGGCGATGGTGTAGGGATATCACTGAGGGGAGGGAGAAGGAGAGGGGGAGGAGAGAGGGAGAGGGAGAGAGAGAGAGGAGGGGGAGAGAGAGAGGAGTGGGAGGGAGAGGGAGAGAGAGAGAGAGAGAGGGAGGGAGAGAGGAGGAGGAGGGGGAGGGAGAGAGAGAGAGAGAGAGAGGGGGAGGGGAGAGAGAGAGAGAGAGAGAGAGAGAGAGAGAGAGAGAGAGAGAGAGAGAGAGAGAGATAGTATGTGTGTGCGTGAGAGAGACAGAGAGAGAGAGTGTGTGTGTGTGTGTGTGTGTGTCGTGTATAATATCCAATACCCAAGTGATACATGCTGCCCTAGTGTTGTTGCCTGTATATTATGAGTATGGATATAAATGAAGGGTAAATAAGAGAGACGTTTAGGGGATAGTGGATATTTTTTGGTCTATGTATTTATTGATTGATATAATAGTATCCTCGCTACACCTCCATCCAGCTTTAAGAAAAACACCCACTAGACACCCCTTCAAGATAAATTTGTACATTTTTCGGTAGAAAAATGTCCCGGCCAAAGGCCGTCTCCTCCTAGAATTACAAGCTCGCTATCGCTCGCCAGGAAAAACTCAACACCTAAATGGCACAACATTTCTTTAGGCTATATTGACAAAGACATGGGGCGAAAGGTTATAAAATCGCCAAACTAAAGGAACGAACGTCTTAAAATCTCAAAAGCTAATGGGTCTAAGTATGAGAGAGAACAAACTGACACTGGCTTAATGTAGGTGGAGGCAGAGTGGTCATCGTAGTGGACTCCCAGCTGAGGGTAAATTGGCCACTTTCAAGTTTCGTTCTATAAGGAAGTTGGAGTTGTAGACATCAATATTTAGCAGAATTACCCGCTAAAAACACGGTTGTACAGTATATAGTTCATTTATAAATACCGTACATATAATTCAATTGAACATACTCTTTAGCCATCAGACACCTACATTATTATTGCATTTCTGTGTACTATCGATGTCTACAGCTCCAGCTTCCTTATAGTCTGAAACTCGCATGTGGTTAATTGATGACTTGCGAGTGTCAGGCTAAAAGGAAGTTGGAGCCATAAACATTGATGTTTAAAATAAATACACTAATAATGTGGGTTTTTGATGGATGAAGG
The DNA here is from genome assembly GCA_032716605.1 of Paralithodes platypus. Taxonomy (NCBI): domain Eukaryota; kingdom Metazoa; phylum Arthropoda; class Malacostraca; order Decapoda; family Lithodidae; genus Paralithodes; species Paralithodes platypus. Next base: position 16,554,471 of record CM064544.1, on the reverse strand, counting down.
GTATGTTGAAATGAGACATACGTATTTATGAATATACTACAGCCATATCTTAGCTGGTAATTCTGCTAAATATCGATGTCTACAACTCCAACTTCCTTATAGAGCGAAACTTGCAAGTGGTTAATGGACGTGCTCCTATCTTGTTTACTCAGTTATTACGAAGATTGTGTGGCTAATTAGGTTGTCAGGTATGAAGACGTGGTATTATTAGGAATCATAGACATAGTATTAAGGGAGCCCACCTCGCTTTTTTTTCTCTTTCTCTCCCTCTTTCTTTGGCTTGTGTCCATTCGGCCTCATTCAGCCTACTATTTTAAGACGTTTAATTTCCCCCATCCAGGTGTCAATATTTTCCTGGCGAGCGGTAGCGAGCCAGCATATATTTTTTTTTGCTTTGACAGCAAGCTAAATTTGTACATGTTTCGATAGCAAAATGTCTCCGGCGAAGCCGGATTTCTCCATACAATGCTGGCTCGCTATCGCTCGCCAGGAATAAATTGACACCTGGAAGGGGATAAACGTCTTAAAACAGTTAGCTAAATTGGGCCGAATGGATACAAGCCAGGGAAAGAGAGAAAAGGAGAGAGAGATAAAAGAAGCCTGTGACCCCCTTAATATATTTGACTTGTGTGTGTGATTGATGCGTGATATAATAGTGCATCAATATACTTGTGTGTGTGATTGTTTCATGATATAATAGTGCATCAATATACTTGTGTGTGTGATTGATGCGTGATATAATAGTGCATCAATATACTTGTGTGTGTGATTGTTGCATGATATAATAGTGCATCAATATACTTGTGTGTGTGATTGATGCGTGATATAATAGTGCATCAATATACTTGTGTGTGTGATTGATGCGTGATATAATAGTGCATCAATATACTTGTGTGTGATTGATGCGTGATATAATAGTGCATCAATATACTTGTGTGTGTGATTGATGCGTGATATAATAGTGCATCAATATACTTGTGTGTGTGATTGATGCGTGATATAATAGTGCATCAATATACTTGTGTGTGTGATTGATGCGTGATATAATAGTGCATCAATATACTTGTGTGTGTGATTGATGCGTGATATAATAGTGCATCAATATACTTGTGTGTGTGATTGATGCGTGATATAATAGTGCATCAATATACTTGTGTGTGTGATTGATGCGTGATATAATAGTGCATCAATATACTTGTGTGTGTGATTGATGCGTGATATAATAGTGCATCAATATACTTGTGTGTGTGATTGATGCGTGATATAATAGTGCATCAATATACTTGTGTGTGTGATTGATGCGTGATATAATAGTGCATCAATATACTTGTGTGTGATTGATGCGTGATATAATAGTGCATCAATATACTTGTGTGTGTGATTGATGCGTGATATAATAGTGCATCAATATACTTGTGTGTGTGATTGTTGCGTGATATAATAGTGCATCAATATACTTGTGTGTGTGATTGTTGCGTGATATAATAGTGCATCAATATACTTGTGTGTGTGATTGATGCGTGATATAATAGTGCATCAATATACTTGTGTGTGTGATTGATGCGTGATATAATAGTGCATCAATATACTTGTGTGTGTGATTGATGCGTGATATAATAGTGCATCAATATACTTGTGTGTGATAGGCATCAATATACTTGTGTGTGTGATTGATGCGTGATATAATAGTGCATCAATATACTGTCCGTTGACTTAAAGGGGGTGGGGGGGGGTTATGGTCCCCCTTCTCCCTTATGCTTAGCCCCATTAGTTTTGAGAATTAAAGAAGCTCGCCCCCATTCTTTGGCCGATTCTCAAACCTTTCGTCCCATCTCATTGTCAATTCTAAGACATTTTGTGCCATTTAGGTCTTGATCTTTGTTCCTGGCGTGCGATAGCGAGCCTGCAATTTAAGGGAAATCGGACATTTATTCTGCCGAAAAATTTACAAATTAATCAGGGGGGGGGGGGATGAGGTCTTGACATTTTGTTATTTATCTTGTCATTTAATACATGTATATATAATACTGTATATATATTTTCTTTTTAAGGTTGAAGGCGGTCTAGGGAGCAAACTAAGACAAAAAACAAACACCTCCCTTTTACAGAGAAGAGTATGAAATATGCAAGCCCCTCCTTTCTGTTCCACTAGGGCGCCCCCCCCCCCCCCCCCCCCCAGGAGTGATGGGTATAAATGTCCCCCTTCACCTGCCCTCATAAGTCAACATGGCCTCTTCCTCCTCCTAGCTTACCTGGTCTGGGCTGCACTCTTCCTTCTCATCTTCCTTCTTTATTGCTACCATCCTCTTTCTCCTCCTTCCCATCCTCTCCCTCCTTCTCCTTCTCTCTGTTCTCCTGTTTTCCTTCCCATCTTCTTTGCTCGTCTCTCCTCCTCCTCCTCCTCCTCCTCCTCCTCCTCCTCTTCTTCTTCTTCTTCTTCTTCTTCTTCTTCTTCTTCTTCTTCTTCTGTCTCCTCCTACCTCATTCTCCTTCTCAGATTGTCCCCTTTGTCTTCTCCCCTTTCATTATCATTTTCCATCTATAAATCTTGCTGACTTGTTTGTTTTCTTACGTTATATTTGTACGATTTTGTAATATTATGTACCGTACTATTTAATTATTCTTTTAATAATATATTAATGTATTATATATACTGTATATATATATATATATATATATATATATATATATATATATATATATATATATACTGTATATATATATATATATATATTTTTTTTTTTTTTTTTTTTTTATGTGATTGAGGGAGGCAAAAGGCATAACTGCCTATAGCGAGTGCCCCCCCCATAGTTGAAAGAGTGACAGGGCCAAAATCAAGGGACGTTCGAGCCAAAATGCCTGGACACACGGAGTTTGAAGCAATTTAAGTCATAGGAAGACGGAAAGACTGATTCTGGGAGAGAGTTCCAGAGCTCAGCTGTTGAGTAGAAGAAACTTTGAGAGTAACGTTTCACTCTTGGGTTGGAGAGTTGCACAGAGTAGGGGTGGGATTGAGTTGCAAGACGGGTACCATGTGCCCTACGTAAAGGAGGTGGTATGCACTGGGATAGCTCTGAGGAACACTGATTATTATAGTAGCGATAGAAAAGCGAGAGAGATGCAACATTGCGGCGGAGAGAGAGAGATTGCAGAGAGTTGGTGAGTGGACGGGAGTTAATGATACGAAAGGCCTTCCTTTCAACTTTGTCTAGGAGAGCGGTGTGAGAGGAACCTCCCCACACATGTGAACAATACTCAATACAAGGGCGCACTATGCCCCTGTACAGAAAAACTAATGGAGTAGTGTAAGGTTGAGTCGTCTGCGTATGAATGGATGGGAATTAAGGTACAGTTAAGGAGATCATTTATAAAAATTAGAAAGAGAATAGGAGATAGGACAGAGCCCTGAGGAACACCAGAGTTTATAGGGCGAGGAAGTGAACAATGGCCGTCCACAACCGCGGCTATGGAACGGCCGGAAAGGAAATTAGAGACAAAGGCACAGATGGAGGGATAGAAACCGAAGGAGGGTAGTTTAGAAATTAAAGATTTATGCCAGACTCTATCGAAGGCTTTCGATATGTCTAGTGCAATAGAAAAGTCTCACCGAAGTCCCGAAAGGAGGATGACCAAGAGTTAGTAAGATATGAAAGAAGATCACCAGTAGAGCGACCCTTAAGGAAGCCATACTGGCGATCTGAGAGCAGATTATGAGAAGAGAAATGCTTAAGAAATTTGGAAGCAAGAATAGTTTCAAAAACTTTAGAAAGACAAGAGATAAGAGCAATTGGACAATAGTTGGAGGGTTGAGAGCGGTCACCCTTCTTTGGGATAGGTTGAATGTGAGCAAACTTCCAGCATGAAGGGAAGACGTTAGAGGATAGACAGAGACGAAAGAGTTTGCCTAGGCAGGGAGTCAGCACGGAAGCACAGTTTTTGAGAACAACAGGAGGAACACCGTCCGGACCGTACGCCTTATTAGTGTTAAGCCCAGAGAGGGTAGAAAGTACATCTTTAGAAGAGATTAGGATATTAGGCATAAGTAAGAGAGAGGAGGGCGGAGAGGGAGGAATAGCACCGGAATCATCCAAGGTGGAGTTTCTAGCAAAAGTTTGAGCGAAGAGTTTAGCTTTGTCAGAGGAAGAAGTGATGGTTGTGCCATCAGAGTGGGAAAGGGGAGGGAAAGACGAGGAAGAGAAATTGTTGGAGAGGTTTTTGGCTAGATGCCAGAAAGCTTGGGAAGAGCTAGAGTTGGATAGTTCAGTGCATTTATTATTGATGAAAGAGTGTTTGGCAAGTCGAAGAACAGATTTGGCTTGATTCCGGGCAGAAACATATGAAGAATGAGAGTCTTGAGTTTTAAGGCGTCGGTACCGTTTGAATGCTTCCTCCTTATTGCGGACAGCAGTAGAACAGGCGTGAGTAAACCAAGATTTTTAGCATTAGTCTGAGAGAAAGAGAATGGAATGTATGCTTCCATGCCCGATAGGATTACCTCGGTAATGCGTTCAGCACTCTCCGAGGGTCCTCGGCCATGGAAGCAGAAATCATTCCATGGGAAATCAAAGAAGTACTGCCGAAGAGCCTCCCAGTCGGCAGCGCCAAAGTGCCACAAGCGCCGCCGGATAGGAGGATCGGGTGGCTGTACTGGAGAGATAGGACAGGTGACAGAGATAAGTTTATGGTCGGAGGAGCCCAAAGGAGAGAAAAGATCGACAGTATAAGAAGAAGGGTTAGAAGTTAGAAACAGGTCAAGAATGTTGGGCCGATCTCCGATGCGATCCGGGATACGGGTGGGTTGCTGAACTAACTGCTCTAGGTCATTTAGGATAGAAAAGACGTAGGCTTGTTCACCAGGTGGATCAGTAGTGTGAGAGGAGAGCCAATGGCGGTGGTGAACGTTGAAATCTCCTAAGATGGAGATATCTGAGAAAGGAGAAATGGATAGAATGTGTTCCACTGTAGAGTTTAGATAGTCAAAGAATTTGGGAAAGTTGGTAGAGTTAGGGGAGAGATAGACAGCACAGAAATATTTAGTAAGAGAATGACAGGAAAGTTTGAGCCATAAAGTTGAGAATTCAGAGGAGTCGAAATCGGGAACACGAGAGCAAGTGAGTTTGTTGTGCACATATGCACAACATCCGCCTTTGGCTTTGAAACTAGGATAGAGAAAGTAGGAGGATACAGAGAAGGGGTTGCTGGATGTTGCTACAGACATATATATATATATATATGCCCCTAATTAATTGTTCATACCTATAATGACCTGGAGTCGTAAATATTTCACGGCCTACCTTATAGTGTCGTCCAAGCACTTTATTAGCACTTTATTATGATAGTTTGTTTAAGGGAGCCCACCGACTTTTTTCTCATTCTCTCCCTCTCTCTCTTTGGCTTGTATCCATTCGGCCCCATTCAGCCAACTGTTTTAAGACGTTTACCCCCATCCAGGTGTCAATATATCCTGGTGAGCGGTAGCGAGCCAGCATATATATATTTTTGCTTTGGCAGCAAGCTAAATTTGTATATTTTTCGATAGAAAAATGTCTCCGGCGAAGCCGGATTTCTCCATACAATGCTGGCTCGCTATCGCTCGCCAGGAAGAAATTGACACCTGGAATGAGATAAACGTCTTAAAACAGTTGGCTGAATGGGGCCGAATGGATAAAAGCTAGGGAAAAAGAGAACAGGAGAGAAAGATAAAAAAAAAGCCGGTGACCCCCTTAATGATTAGTGAGGATTTGGCTTACTTTTTGCCATTATTGAGCTATATAGTTTAGTTCGTCCCCTAGGTTAACACAAACGTCTTCCCAAACTTCCTTCAAGCTAAACAATAAGTAAATAACAAAATATAAATCCAATAATGCCCTCCCAGACCCACTTCAGGCTAAATTTGTACATTATTCAATAGAAAAAAATCCTGACTGAAGACAAATTTCTTGTAAGTTACAGGTTCGCTATCGCTCGCCAAGAAAAAAATATCTAGCCCACAAATAAGTCGACACCTGAATGGGATGAATCGTTGATCGCCAAACTAGGGGGTTGAAATGTCTTAAGATCTCTAAACTAATGGAGCGAAATGGGGCAGTTCCAGAAAGACCTCCGTCTGATTAAATAGTGTTAAGGGGGGGTCACCGTTTTAGTTTTTATCTTACTCTCCTTTTCTCTCTTTCCCTGGCTTGTATCCATTCGGCCCCATTCAGCCACCTATTTTAAGACGTTTATTGCCATCCTGGTGTTGATATCTTCCTGGCGAGCGAGAGCGAGCCAGCATTATAAGGAGAAATCTGGATTCGCCGGAGACATTTTTCTATCGAAAAATTTACAAATTTAGCTTGCTGTCAAAACAAAAATATATATATGCTGGCTCGCTATCGCTCGCCAGGAAAATATAGACACCTGGATGGGAGTAAACGTCTTAAGACAGTAGGCTGAATGGGGCCGAATGGATACAAGCCAAAAAGAGAGGGAGAGAAAGAGAAAAAAAGCGAGGTGGGCTCCCTTAAGGAGTTATGCGTCTGGGAACTCTTAGCTACGATTCAAAATGTGATACAATACATACACACACATTATATTCCACTTCCTGTTGTATACAAAATAATTCATGGCCATACGAAATCATACAAAAACCTAACATAATTTTGACATCAATATAATTATAATGCATACATCATACGGATATCCATACTTATCCGAACTCAATACATCATACGGATATCCATACATATCCGAACTCAATACATCATACGGATATCCATACATATCCGAACTCAATACATCATACGGATATCCATACATATCCGAACTCAATACATCATACGGATATCCATACTTATCCGAACTCAATACATCATACGGATATCCATACATATCCGAACTCAATACATCATACGGATATCCATACTTATCCGAACTCAATACATCATACGGATATCCATACTTATCCGAACTCAATACGTTCCTTCCAAATAACTATACCCTATTCCAAATAAGTAGGCCTAAGCTCTTGAATATTAGCCTCTATAACTCACAAACGACTAGCGTAGTCGTGCTAATATTTCTACCATTTGGGAAGGGTCAGCCAGGGAGTAGGTGTGAAAATGTACAGCCCATTTGCTCTTGTCCTTTTTGAGTGATAGAGGTTATAGGGTTCACGATATCTGGCCTACCGTTTTGGAACAGGGTATAATATCACCCAATCGTGAATAGTAACAACCTTAGAAGGCAAATAATGTAAAGTAAGGAAATAAATAAATAAGTAAATAAATACACGAATAAATTAGTTACTAAATAACAAAGGCGTCGGATTTCTCACCTACTTTTAACAGTGGTCGGGTGTGTTATGGCTTGACTTCCTTTGTACTCCTTTGTACTCTTACTTTTCTCTCGCTGACTGTTCTTACCTGTGAAAGAAAGAAGAGGAAAGGTTACAGTCAGAAAATATGATACAATACAATACTAATGATTTGAGTAAACATATAAATACAAATCATACATTGTAACACAGTAATAATGTTTTAGGTTAAGTAAAATATCTTAGGTTATGTTAAATAGGCTAGGTAACATACAGCAGGTTAGGTTAGGTTGAATAGGTTTTGTAAAATATCTTAGGTTATGTTAAATAGGCTAGGTAACATACAGTAGGTTAGGTTAGGTTAGGTTGAATAGGTTTAGTAAAATAGCTTAGGTTATGTTAAATAGGCTAGGTAACATACAGTAGGTTAGGTTAGGTTAGGTTGAATAGGTTTAGTAAAATAGCTTAGGTTATGTTAAATAGGCTAGGTAACATACAGTAGGTTAGGTTAGGTTAGGTTGAATAGGTTTAGTAAAATAGCTTAGGTTATGTTAAATAGGCTAGGTAACATACAGTAGGTTAGGTTAGGTTAGGTTGAATAGGTTTAGTAAAATAGCTTAGGTTATGTTAAATAGGCTAGGTAACATACAGTAGGTTAGGTTAGGTTAGGTTGAATAGGTTTAGTAAAATAGCTTAGGTTATGTTAAATAGGCTAGGTAACATACAGTAGGTTAGGTTAGGCTGAATAGGTTTAGTTAAATAGCTTAGGTTATGTTAAATAGGTTAAGTAAATGTACTAGGTTGAATAGGTTAGGGAAAATAGGTCAGGTTATGTTAGATAGGTTAGGTAAAATAGCTTAGGTTAGGTTCACTAGATAAGCGTAAATAAGTTAAATAGGTTAGATTATATAGCACAGATTTGGTTTAAGGGAGCCCACCTCGATTTTTTTCTCTGTCTCTCCCTCTCTCTTTGGCTTGTATCCATTCGGCCCCATTCAGCCTACTGTTTTAAGACGTTTACCCCCAACCAAGTGTCAATATTTCCCTAGCGAACGGTAGCGAACCAGTATATATATATTTTTATTTTGACAGCAATCTTATTTTGTATATTTTCGATAGAAAAATGTTTCCGGCGAAGCTGGATTTCTCCCTACAATGCTGGCTCGCTATCGCTCGCTAGGAAGATATCGACACATGGATGGGGATAAACGTCTTAAAACAGTTGGCTGAATGGGGCCGAATGGATACAAGCCAGGGAAAGAGAGAAAGGGAGAGAAAGATAAACAAAAGTCGGTGACCCTCCTTGATAGGCGAGGTTAGGGTAGGGTATATTATATAGAAGATAACCCATACAAATTGGACATATTGACAGTGATTTACCCTCCATTATTTGACATACCTTTATATCCTCATGCTAGAAGAGTTAAGGGGGGATGGGATTATTTATTTGATCATTTACGTATCTTTTTATTATTTTATTAGTTTCTTCCCTAGACCTCCATCAAGCTTAAAATACACCCGCCCAAGACCCTCCTTCAAGATAATTTTGTAAATTTTTCGATATAAAAGCAACTTGTCACGCTTAGGGATGCATATATATATATATATATATATATATATATATATATATATATATATATTATATACTGTACATACTGTAATTATACATATTTGTTTCCGGCTGACGGTAAATTGCCACGTCTCCATCTTAATTACAGAGATAATACGATGATTATGTAGCGAAATATGTTACTAATTAGGATAACTTGGTATTTATGTCAATCAGCGACATAGCAGGTTCCTATTGTTCTATTAATTATCGAGCAATAAGTTGTTAAGGGGAGGTATGTTGTATTTTTCTGGGCCCCCTTCTCCCTCATGTTTATCACCATTAGTTTTCATATTGTATGATGTTTGTCCCATAAGTTTGTCGATTTTAAGAACTTTCATCCCATTTCCTTATCAATATCTAGACTTCTCGTGTCATTTAAGTGTCGATTTTTGTATTTATTTTTTCCTGGCGAGCGATAGCGAACCTGTAGTTTAAAAGGAAATGGCCTACCGAAAAATGTACAATTTTATCTACAAGGGGGATCCTGAGGTTGTTATTTTAAGTTTGATGGAGGTCGAAGGTGGAAACAAAACAAATAATATATAAATGAACAAATCTACTAAAAAATGCACCATCCCCCCTTTAAGGATTCCATTTACCGTTAGCTGAAATTAAACCGACTATAGTGATGGGTGTACAGTCGCGCTAACAAGTGATGTATCGGCACCAAGTATGTTTTGATCAATAATTGGTATCGGCAATATTTACAAATTATTTCTTCTTTTTGAGTGAGATATACAACCATATTCCTACACTTACCCGCCCTATACAACATCTGACAGACATTAA
>CM064544.1:16532276-16539776 GCA_032716605.1 Paralithodes platypus | reverse complement strand
ATAGGGGAAGTAAAGTCAGATAAATAGGAGAAGCAAAGGCACATTAATAGGGGAAGTAAAAGCAGATAAATAGGGGAAGTAAAGGCAGATAAATAGGGTAAGTAAAGGCAGATAAATATGAGAAGTAAAGGAAGATAAATAGGGGAAGTAAAGGCAGATTAATAGGGGAAGTAAAAGCAGATAAATAGGGGAAGTAAAGGCAGACAAAAAGAAGTAAAAAAAAACATTAACACATTTAGTACCGGTAACGTCCTTTTCACTCTCTTCTGGCTACTATTAGACGATTTTATTCAGTTCAAGTAAAGGCCTCCAGCAATTAACATACTTCGTACTATATCATCTAACCCTTTTTACTACTACAGCTTCTTCTTAAACGGCACAAAATCGTCTAAATATAGCTAGGATAACATTATTGAGACGTCGCCGGTACAGTAGGGGTTCTGGAGATGGCGTAGGAACGATTGTGATATTTATTTGTTGTTAAGGGGGAGTTGCTCGCTTTTTCTGGACTCCCTTCTTCCTCATTGTTTAGCATATTCGTTTTGAGATTTTAAGACGATCGTTCCATTAGTTTGACGATTTTGAGACCTTTCTCCCCATTTCTTTGTCAATATTTAGACTTTTTGTGGTATTTAGGTGTCGATTTTTGTTCATGGCGAGCGAAAGCGAACCTGTAATTGTAGAAGGAATCGGCCTTCGGCCGGGGCATTCTTCTACAGAAAAATGAATACATTAATCATAAAAGGGGGTCTAGGGGGTGTTTTTTAAGCTTGATGGAGGTCTAGCGAGTTAACTAAATATATATATATATATATATATATATATATATATATATATATATAATCAATAAATACATACACCAAGAAACAAGCACTACTCACTTAACATACACTAGGAAACTAAATAATACAAAATAAACAAATAAATAAATATATAAAATTAAAATCACAATAATAGTAGTAGACTAATTTAAGAGAGAGCACTGCCAGAAGTGATCGTTGCTTATCTACCCAATAATGTAGGATCACAATAGATGGAGTGGGGAACTAGGGGGATTTACATAATATTGAAGGTTATTGGCCGATTTGGTAAGGGTGGAAAGCCCATCAATTTACACATTCCCTCGACCTTACAGCAGAGTTACCATTTATTATTATGTTTGTAAAGTCAAGACGTACTTTTCAAACTGTTTTTTTTTTCTTTTCTGCATATGTACTATGGTGGGAACTTGTCACCTCACGGTCGCTTAAGGTCGCATGTGGCCTCGTAGTTAAGATATAATAAGCAATGTACTGTACCTAGATTTAGAAGAAAGAAAAAAATTAAGGTTTTCAGCCTCACGGCTGCAAGTGAACAATAAAACCGACAATTATTATGTTTATTAATATTTCACATGCATACATATATACAGGTATATATATATATATGTATATATATATATATATATATATATATATATATATATATATATATAATGTACATACATACATACATACATTGTAATCGAAATATTTCACTGTTGATGATAAATATATATCTGGTGGATTTATATATCGACATTTTAAAATATTTCAGCTTCAGCTTTATTCGTGCTTTTACTTTCGGAATATATTGATAGAACATTAATATTAGTAATTATGTGTGTGTGTGTACTTACTCTAGTTGTACTTACTCTAGTTGTATTGCGGGAGTGAGCATGCTCGTTATTTCCCGCCTCCTATATGTGTAGGTGTTATATGTATCGTTGGAATGGCTGTGGATGTGTGTGTAGTCTGTATTTTTAGCCAATTGGCGACATCGGAAACGAAGGCTTAGGGTGGATCTGTATGGCACCATTCTCACTATAGACGGTACCGTCTCGCCCGAAGGCTTAGGTAGCCATCAGCTTAGGTGAACCATATGATACCCATCTCGCCTTGTACCATTTTTGGTATGTGTGTGTGTGTGTGTGTGTGTGTTGAATATGAGTCATCCTGTGTGTGTTTGTTTATTTACTGTGAGTACTTTGTATAACTCGAATAATGATGACTAGACAGACAACTTTATCTATTTGAATGTCTGTTCCTCTCTACTACACAAGAACTAAACTAGACACATAGTTTATATAATTGGTAGAAAAGTATTAGGTTTTGATCCTTCCCACAACTGACCCCTTGCTAGTTTCGGGCTATAAGGAAGTTGGAGCTGTAGATTTCGATATGTAGCAAATTTACCCGCTAAAATACGGTCGTACATTAATAAATACATGAAACCAAATTCATCATACTTTCTATCCATCAAAAACCTACAGTATATTATTATTGAATTTCCGTTCAATATTTATATTAACAGCTCCAACTTCCTTATAGCCTGAAACTCGCAAGTCATCAATTATGCGTTGTAATTGTGCATCGTGGACTATGTGGTTCGTGTAAAGCGTGTCACATAAGCCAATTGTGTGGCGTAACATATCCGAGTCTGACATCCGCTTCAAAGTACATATTTTGTTCAGATATTTCTACTAACTACTCGGGTATTAAAAATATTCATATTACCTTACAAGCTTCAAGATGTAATATATAATCTTAACCCCTTCAGTACCAGCGCCATGTTTTTTACTTTATATTAGACGATTATATTCAGTTTACTAAGGGCCTCCACTCCAGCAATTACCAAGCTTCGAACAATTTCACTTAACCCTTTTTGCTATCACAGATCCTTCTCCAGCTGCACAAAATCGTCTAAATATAGCTAGCATAATATAAAATAGACGTCGCCGGTATAAAAGGGGTTAATGAGCATAACAATCGTCAGAGAAAAGCAGACTGTGTTTGCGTAAAAAAAAAAAAAAAAAAATCGTGTGAATCGGGTTTTTCAGCAAGGAGGCGTTCAATTGTTGTTTTGACCAGGTTATTGCACCAGGACAAAAGGAGAGAGAGAGAGAGAGAGAGAGAGAGAGAGAGAGAGAGAGAGAGAGAGAGAGAGAAGATGAGACTAGAGAGGAGAGAAGTGGGTAGAGGAGAGAGAAAATTGTACTGAAGAGCGAAATCGAAACGAGACGAGAATACAAAGATGAAAAGTAAAGGAGTTGAAAGTAAAGAGGAAAAACAAAATATAATAAAATTAACTAAAATTTAATTAATCGAGGAAATTAAAAGAATATACCACATCACCCCCCCCCCACCCCCCACCCCGACCTACACCCTAATAAACCCCACACCATACACCTACTTCCCTCCTCCCTTCCCTTCCCCCCACTCCTTTTCCCCTTGCCCCTTCCCCTCCCCACACTCATTTTCCCCTTCCCTCTCCACCCCCCCCCCCCCACACTCCTTTTCCCCTTCCCCACCCTCCCTCCCCACTCATTTTCACCTTCCCCCTTCCCCTCCCTTCCCACTCCTTTTCCCCTTCCCCTTCCCTCCACCTCCCCCTCCTCCTTTTCCCCCTCCCCTCCCTCCCAACCCCCTCCTCTCCCCCACCCGCCTCAGTAGCCGACCCCCAGGATTTTCACCCGAGGGAAGGCCGAGAATCCCGGGTGAAATTAGCGGTGTGTAAAGTTGCCTAGTCCATGGGATAACGAGGCCCAGATGCCACCCCGGGACCAGAGGGCTTACAGGCGCTGGGGGTATAGGGGAAAGAAGGGAGTTGTTATTTATATCTTTATTTTTTTTTATTTTTTATTTTTTTTTAAGGGGGGGGAGGGGGTTGGATTGATTTTTTTTAGGGGGGAGGGGGTGCTTACAGACGCAGGGGTAGGGAAAAGGAGGGAGTATATTTTATTAGTCATGTGCTGTACTTATAACCGTCCTGATGGTGTAATGGTTAGAGTGTTTAAAATATGTGTGTGGTAACCCAGGTTCGAATCCCGGTGGATCACATGCTTTCATTAATTTCATTAGGAGGTGTTTGGTGTTGGGAGTAAAATTAATAAGATATATTTACTTTATAATCTATTTTTTTTTTTTGGGGGGGGGGGGGGGGGGGGGGGAGTAGTGTATAGGTTAGCGTAAATCTAACTAGCGAGGGTAGGATAGGGCAAAGGAGGGAGTTTATTATATTTACTTGTTTTTTTATTTATTTAGTTGTTTTATGTGTGTGTGTGTGGGGGGGGGGGGGTGGGGGGGGGGGGGGGGGGGGGGCGTGTATAAGTTAGCGTACGTCTAACTATATATGGAAGATTGTATCTAAGTTATGTGATAAAAATGTATATATATTATATATACATACAGTATATATATATATATATATATATATATATATATATATATATATATACGGTATATATATGTATATATATATACAGTTTATATATCCATATATATATATATATATATATATATATATATATATATATATATATATATATATACATAAATATATATTTGAGTATTTACATTCTTATTCATATATCTCTGAGGTGTATATATATATATTTATCCACCAATGGATGTGTCTTATAATGTATTATCAATATATTTATTTGGTAAACTACTTTAAAATTGTGAGCTACAGACCCATTTAATAAGTATTGAACTCCCACCAGAAAATAGTATTCCTTATTATAAGCCCAGATGCTTCAGAACCTGGCTTTATTTATTCATTTATATGCTCGTATACAGTATACTGTATACTGTATACAGTATACTGTATACTGTATACAGTATACTGTATACTGTATACTGTATACAGTATACTGTATACTGTATACTGTATACTGTATACAGTATACTGTATACTGTATACAGTATACTTATCTATCTATCTATCTATTGCCTGACGCCGTGATCCCCGAAGGGGTGGCCACGAACGAACCGCCCCCATGCACCTCTGTCCCCAGTCAGTCGACGCCCCTCCCCCCAACCAGCACCGCCTTCGTTCATGTAGTTCCTCACTCCATCCTTCCACCTCATATTCGGTCTACCTCTCCCCCTCTGTCCCTCCACCTCGCTCTCGTACACCCTCTTAGTCATTCTCTCACTTTCCATACGTTCCATATGGCCGAACCATCTCAAGTTGTTCCTTTTCACACTTTCCAGCACATCTACCTCCACACCACACCTCCTTCTTACTTCCTCATTAGTCTGTCTATCCCTCCATGTAACCCCGCACGCACTCCTTAAGTAATTCATTTCCACTGCTCTCACTCTTGGTCTGAGTCTCTCAACCAACGTCCATGCTTCGCTTCCGTAAGTCAGTGTCGGGATTACCACACTGTCATGCAAGGACTTCTTCACTTCCATACTGACCACCCTATTTCTTGTTACTGCTTTTAGCGCTCCTACAACCCTCTTCCCCTGTTGTACCCTCTCCCGCACCTCTTCATCCATAGTCCCATCTTTACTCAACACACTGCCCAGATACTTAAAAGAGTTGACGATCTCCATAGCCTGACCGTTCAGCTTCACCTCACACTCTGTGACTTCACCCCTTTCGAAGACCATAACCTTGCTCTTCCCCGTATTTACCTTCAAATTCCGTTTTTCGCACACTGTTCCAAACTCATTTACCAGACCCTGCAACTCCCATTCATTATCACTCATCAGAACTGTATCATCCGCAAACAGCAGTATAGGTAGCTTCCACTCAATTCCCTCCCTTTTCAGCGATACACCAACATCCACTGCTCTTGATAGTATTTCTTTCATAACTCCATCCATATATACAGTAAACAACCACGGGGACATCACACACCCCTGTTTCAAACCAACATTCAGGTCAAAGAACTCGCTCTGCTCACTCTCCACACGTACTGCCGCCTTTGCACCCTCATACATATACTTATACATTTGTATATTTATTTTTATTTTTTCCTCCGTAGACCTTCTTCAAGCTTTAAAAAAATCACCCCAAGACCCACCTTCAAGATTAATTTGTACATTTTTTCAATAGAAAAATGTCCCGGCCAGAGGCCGATTGCTACAATATTACAGGCTCGCTATCGCTCGCCAGGCAAAAAAAATCAGACAACCAAAATGCACGACAGGTCTAAATATTGACAAAGACGAAATAGTGAAATGTCTTTAAATCGCCAAATTAATGGGCCGAACGTCTTTAAATCTGGAAACTAATGGGGCTAAACATGATTAAGAAGGGGGATCAGAAAAAAACTAACTACAGTACTTCCTCTTAAAAGTCCAAGGCTTCATATACGTGTATCCTTATTTTTGTTCCCGACTGTGCATCTATATATTACAATGAACTGTAAAGTGAACGTTTGGGCATTCCATTGTGCAGTAATGATCGTTTGTGTTCAATTGTTAAGTCAGTTTGGGCTATGTGTGTTCCAATCTGTTTATTCGTATGGTTCGTGTTTAATTGTTAAGTTTAGTTTGGGTTGTGTATTCCAGTTTGTTAATTCGTATTGTTCGTGTAAAATTGCTTAAGGGGGGTCACCTGCTTTTTTCTCTTTTTCTCCTTTTCTCTCTTGTTCTGGCTTGTATCCATTCGGCCCCATTCAGCCAACTCTTTTAAGACATTTATCCCCATCCAGGTGTCGATATCTTCTTGGCGAGCGATAGCAAGCCAGCATTGTATGGACAAATCCGGCTTCGCCGGAGAAATTTTTCTATCTAAAAATGTACAAATTTAGCTTGCTTTCAAACAAAAATATATATATACAGTATATATGCTGGCTCGCTACCGCTCACAAGGAAAACATTGACACCTGGATGGAGGTAAACGTCTTAAAACAGTAGGCTGAATGGGGCAGAATGGATACAAGCCAAAGAGAGAGGGAAAAAAGAGAAAAAAAAGCGAGGTGGGCTCCCTTAAGTCAGTTTGGGTTATGTGTGTTCCGATCTGTTTATTCGTATTATTCGGTCAGTTGGGTTATGTCAATTCCAATTTGTTTATTCGTGTTGTTCGTGTTTAATTGCTAAGTCAGTTGGGGTGTCTTCCAATAGTTTTATTCGTATTCTCCCTCATTTTTCTTTTTAAAAATCCTTTTATTCGTATCCGTGTGCTTCTTCTTCGTATGTTTCTGTTTGTCTTTGTTCGCTCCTTTCTTCTCCCTTCGTTATTCTAATTTTGTGTCCCTCTAATTCATAATTCATCATCATCATCATCTTGATTTTGCTTCCCTTTCTTTTTCTGTGTTTGTATTATATTTATAAAAAAAAAATCTCCTTGCTCATTTCTCCTTCTGCTGCATCTTCTTTTTTCTACTTCCTCTTCTTTTTCATCGTCTCCTCTTTTTTTTCCTCATTCTCATTGATATTATTCACATAGTTTTCATCTTCTTTCCTCCTCCTCCTCCTCTTCTGAGGAACCTTCTGCTTTACTATCCTTTTCTTTACCTAGTAGTTAGTAGCTTTGCAGTGTAGATATCCAAACTGTCTGTTGTAGTTTATAAGTCCTTTGTATTCCTCCTCTTCAATCTTCTTAATTTCATCTTCATTGTTCCAGTGTCCTCTTGGCACCTACCCTTTTTGTGTTTACTTCCGGTTGCCTACTTCCGGCTCCCTCCAGGGAAAGACTGAGACAAAGTGTTATAGAGTGGGAATATCATGCAGTTTTAATAAT
>CM064544.1:16512276-16527276 GCA_032716605.1 Paralithodes platypus | reverse complement strand
AAATTGGCAGATGCCCTTTAACGTAAACAAATGCCTGATACTACAAATAGGCTCCCGAAACAACAAATACGAATACCGTATGAATGGAGAAAAGATAAAGAGCGTATCACAGATAAAAGACCTAGGAGTGCTTATCAATGAAAATCTAAAATCTACAAGCCAATGCACGCAGCATCTAACAAAGCAAATAGAGCGCGAGGTTTCATTAAAAGACATTTTCATTGTCATAGTAAAGACATAGTTGTACCACTATATAAAAAGTATTGTGAGGCCACATCTGGAGTATGCTGTGCAGTTTTGGTCTCCCTACTTAATAAAAGACATAGAGAAACTAGAATTCGTTCAGCGTAGAGCAACAAAGTTAATCCCTTCCCTTAGAAATAAGCCATACAATGAGAGATTAAGAGAACTCGACCTGTTTTCGCTTAAGAAACGGAGAATAAGGGGACAGCTGATAGAGTGTTTTAAGATACTAAAAGGCTTTAGTAACGTAAATTCTAATAATCGATAGCCAAAGAAGGTTCCACAAGAGGAAACAAATTAAAACTAACAAGCAGGAAAGCGAACCTAGACATAACTAAAAATTTCTTCACCCACAGTATTATTAATGAGTGGAATAAGCTCCCTAATGAAGTTATTGACAGTGACTCGATATACACATTTAAAAAAAGGTTAGACACATATCACAGAAAAGTTGGTCTGCAGTAGAAGCTGATCACTGATAAGCGAACCTGGCAGAAATGAAAACGTTTTCAGTTGAAGAGAGGACAAAAAAAAAAAAAAAAGTGAGGGTGTGCATGTCTTTTCCTTTCCATTTCTAACTATACTATAAATTCCTTCAGGCGATTTCCAAGCCCTGCAAGGTTATTCACTTCTAACTATTTTCATGTACGGCAATTGCCGGAGGGAGCGGAGGGTGGGGAGAGAGCCTTCATCTTTGCTATCCTTTCCTTCCACTTTCTCTTAGGGTTGCTATCTCTATTAGGATTAAGTCCTGGTCACCTCGCAGGGATCATAAGATCTGTGTGGCCAGTGTATCTATGTAAATATATGTAAATCTCTCTGTCTCTCTATCTCTCTCTCTCTCTCACACCGAATATATTGCTTACATCACCGACCCCTTGCCTTACATGAGAGCAGAAAATACATGATCATAGCTCCTCTACTCCCAATCCACCAACTTGCTCAAACATTTAATTTTCAAGCAAGAACGAAAATAACAGTCAACTTCATGATGTGTGAACATTGAAAGGCGAAAGATCTTAAAACCGCCAAACTAATGGGTCGAACGTCTTATAATTTGAAAACTAATAGGGCTAAACATGATGAAGAATGGGAACCAGAAAAACAACCCATCTCCCCTAAAAGGCGTTATTTTGTTCGAATTTAGCAAAGATTATTTCCATGCCTCAATGACAGAATCAGGCAATTATGTTTCTGCGGAAATTTGAAAAGCGTGAGTTTCCCCGAATGTAGCAATACGTATTTTTAGTATCATCATGACCATGAAATACATTTTATTCTTTGGAAAACAATTAATTCCAATTCAGCGAAGGCTAATTCTATTAATCAACGACAAATCTAGTCACAATGTCTTATGTGAAACTGTAAAACGCAGTCTATAATAATTACCATAGGATACGCTAGCAACTGTTATATAGTTTTTTAGGAGCGTGTGTGTGTGTGTGTGTGTGCATGTATTCATTTGCTTGTTCGTCCAGGGGAATCCACGCAATGCGAGCTAAGCTCATTATTATCGCGCCTCCTTAACTGGGAATGTATTGCGTGAAATGCATGTTAAGTGTTTATGTATCTTTGGAATGGCTGTGGATGTGTGTGTAGTCTGTATTTTAGCCAATTGGCGACATCTGGAAACGAAGGCTTAGGGTTAATCTGAACGGTACCATTCTCACTACGGTACCAGTCTCACCCGAAGGCTTAGGTTGACCAGTAGCTTAGGTTGACCAGTACGATACCCATCTCACCTTGTAACCGATCTCCAACCCCAGATGGGACGTCACAACTTCGTCCACTTATACCAGGTTCCTATTTATACTGCTAGGTGAACAGAGGCTACACCGTTAGGAGACTTGCCCAAATGTCTCTTCCCAGCTCGGGTCTCGAACCCGGGACCTTCTGGTTGTAAGCCAGACGCGCTATCAGTTACGCCACGGGGACGTGTGTGTGTGTGTGTGTGTGTGTGTGTGCGCGTGTGTGTTAATGTTGTGGTGGAAATGCCTTGCCTGTGTACTCTCTCCTGCTGCATGTGTTGGGGGTCCGGGCGAAGGGAGGTGAGGGAAGGGGGCGGTGGGGGGGTCCGAGAGGAGGGAGGGGGAGGCATCCTCCTTTATTACTCCTGCAGGCGTTACCTAAGCGCATCTGCCGCTGGTCGCCGCTGTCGCAACTCATGCATCCTAAACGGAGCTCCATTATCTACTCCCGCACACGCTCCACCGCTCTCTATCTCTTTCACTACCGATACTGTCATTTTAAGGGGAGATGGTCTATTTGTCGGGTCCCCCTTCTCCCTCACATTTAGCTCCATTAGTTTTCAGATTTTTAGACGTTTGTTCTATTAGTTTGGCGATTTTAAGAGCGTTCATCCCACGTTTGTTTTATCAATATTAGGACCTTCGTGCCATTTAGGTGTAGATTTTTTTTTCTGGTGAGCGATAGCGATCCTGTAATTTAAGAGGAACCGAACATTTTTCTACAGTAAAATTTACACATTTATCTCGAAAGAGGGTCAAGGGGATGTAATGTTAAGCTTGATGGAGGTCAAGGGAACAAACTAAAAATGTCCCCTTACACGGAACTTCATTATCTACCCTTGCACGCGCTCCACCGCTCTCTATATCTTTCAGTACCGATGCCGTTCTTTTAATTTTTATTCCAGCTAAGAAAAAAAAAAAAAAAAAAAAAAAAAAAAAAAAAAAAATCTCCAAATTAACCCTTTTTGTACCGGGATGTCTTCTTAGTTTTATTCTAGCTATATTTAGACGATTTGTGCAGTATACGAAGGATCTCTGATGATAAAAAGGGTTAAGTGAGATGGTTCGAAGCTCGCTAATTGCTGGATGCCATTTCTAAACATAATAGAAACGTCTAATAGTTGCCAGAATATTGTGAAAAGGCGTCTCCGGTATAGAAGGGGTTAATATGCTATACTATCTATCCTCTCAAGGTCATCAGAGGTCATACCCAAGTTGCTTCCACATCTGAAAATGAACCTTATGGTATGTACTAACTGTGGTAGAAATTTCATGCTTTAGTCATTAAATGCACAATGTTATGCTTATCTGCCCTACTATAACCTAGCCTCACCTAATCTCTTCACCCCACTCACCCTTATCCATATTTGGTATGTGGGAGGTCTTTTTAGACCTCCCTTGTTTCGCTCCATTAGTTTGGAGATGTTAAGATGTTCCACCCCTGTATTTTGACGATAATACGACGCTTCACCCCATTCAGGTGTTGATTTTTTTCTGGGCGAGCGATAGCAAGCCTATATTTCACTAGTGTGTATTTCCCCTTTTCAAAATGAGGGTGTTAATTATTGGACTTAATATACCCTATATCACTTCATCTCGCCTAGGCAAGCCTCACCTAACTTGAACCAACTTAATCGACTTACCTTAGCCTCAATTAAACTTCACTAAACACCTTACCTAACGTAGTATAACCTAACCTATAGCCTACAGTCTAACCTCACTTTAAAGCCGCTCCAATTTGGTCGAAAATACTTGTGGACGAATTGACCGAATACTTTCCGAAGCACATCATTTGTTCCAACACACACACACACACACACACACACACACACACACACACACACACACACACACACACACACACACACACACACACACACACACACACACACACACACACACACACACACACACACACACACACACACACACACACACACACACACACACACAGGCACACACACACACATTCACATTCTTGCTCGTAAAAATTTGATATATAACAGTTACTTGCGTATATTATGATAGTGTTTTTAGACTGTGTTTTATAGTTTAAAATAATACATTGTGACTGGTTCTTCCGTTGATGATTAGAATTAGCCTTCGCTGAATTGGAATTAATTATTTTGCTAAGAATAAAATGTCCTTAATGGTCATGCTGATACAAAACAAAAAATTATTGCTACATTTCAGGAAACTCATGCTTTTTATATTTCCGCAGAAACATATTTGGTTGATTCTTTCATTGGGTCGTTTTTCTGGTCCCCGTTCTTCCTCATGTTTAGCCCCATTAGTTTTCAAATTATAAGACGTTCGGCTCATTAGTTTGGCGATTTTAAGATCTTTCGCCCAATTTCTTTGTCAAATTAACACGTTTTACGTCGTTTAAGTGTCGATGTTTTCCTGGCGAGCGATAGCGAGCTTGTAATATAAGAGAAACCTGGCTTCGGCCGGGATATTTTTCTATCGAAAAATGTAAAAATTTATCTTGAAGGAGGGTCCTGAGCGGGTGTTTATGTTTTAACTTTTTGGAGGTCTAGGGAGGAAACTAAAACAACAATGAACAAAATGCATAACTGAGCAAATAGATACGCTCATCCCCCTTAAAATGTTCACACATCATAAAGTTGACTGTTGCTTTCGTTGGTGCTTGAAAATTGAATGTTTGAGCAAGTTGGTGGATTGGGACTAGAGGAGCTATGATCATGTATTTTTTGCTCTCGTATAAGGCAAGGGGTCGGTAATGTAAGCAATAAATTAGGAGAGAGAGAGAGAGAGAGAGAGAGAGAGAGAGAGAGAGAGAGAGAGAGAGAGAGAGAGAGAGAGAGAGAGCGAGCGAGCAAGAGAGAGAGAGAGAGAGAGAGAGAGAGAGAGAGAGAGAGAGAGAGAGAGAAGAAAGCAGAGAAGGAGAAGAGAGAGAGAGAGAGAGAGAGAGAGAGACGCAGAGAGAGGAGATGAACGACCTTTGAGATGGCACTTAGAGAAATAAAATAGTCTAGACGAATACCACGTCAAGTCAGACAAATTCGGCAATATAAACATAATAGCCAGTCGTCCAGGGATGGTGGGGGGGGGGGGGGGAGGGGGGGGTTGTAAACAGCAGTTCTTCATAGGGAGTTTTACGAAAACATCTTTACAGTAGACGCCAAGTTGTATGTAATTATTGATGTAAGTGGATTATTTTATATATTTTTATGATTATTTGAGCCTAACCAAATAATCGGTTCCCGGACACCTCAACCAGTAGACCATTTCAACCAGTAGCTCTCAACCAGTATCAAATCAACCTAGACCAACCAAACCAGTGCCAATATATAGTACTAACCAAACCGTATTGGTTAATTTGGTACTGGTTGAGAGCTACTGGTTGAAATGGTCTACTGGTTGAGTTGTCCAGTCACCCAAATAATTGAATGTTTGTACCGTCTCTCTCTCTATCTCTTTTTTTTCTGGGATTGAAATGCCTGGAAATTGATAGATGGATACATATTTGTTAAATGTTCATTATTTCTATTATTAGTTGTCATGATCACCCCGGAAAAATGAAAATAAAACGAGGGCAAAATCCGGAAAACACTTTTAATATTATTACTATTAATATTATTATTGTTATTGTTATTATTATTATTATTATTATTAGGGGTTCGTCCCCTACGGGGAACCCCTATTGTAATCATTAAACCTGGGTTTTCATCCAAATTCTTCTTACGCGCCGGTTTCGACGCAATAACTCCAGAACCGCTTTATGGATCAGGATCAAACTTTCACAAGAAGTGCGTTTTTGTATTGGGCAACTTTTGATATGCTAAACATCCGGCATGGTGGCCAAACAGGTCCGTGGCAGCCGATTTCCCGAAAAACTTGACGCCTAAATACCGTCTCTCCCACTCACAGGAAACGACTGGGCTTTGGCATACGCACTCCCCTACTAATGCTCCGCAAATTTTATAGAGAAGGTTTTGCTTTTGCACGTGTTTTTTTTTCCGGCAATCTTGAAAAAAACTAATTCCACTTAAAATTCCACATCGTGAAAACTACGCCGATGATCAAAGCCATGCTTGCGTAGTTGGGTGAGGCTCGCGATTCCGAACGTTTTGATACCAAAACAATATAAATGGGTGGAATAGTTTGGCCGCAGCATTGAAAACTGTCTATTCTTAAATTACTTTAAAACCGAATTCGCTACCCACACAAAGTTTACCGTCTACAGTCTATAGGCTTCCACGCATCCCCCAGTTTTGCTTAATAACATAATCTCTTTATTATTCAGATCTATATTTTGATTTATTTAACTCTCTCAAAACAGTTAGAGTCCCTACGAATTCCAGCAATAATTTAGCCAACCTACCTATACATACCTACCCTACCAAATAATAATGATAAATTCAAATTTATTTTTGGTGAATGACAGAGTATTGGCTAAGGTTTTTAACAATTCCTCCCTTTGCCAAATGCTTAGTTTAATAACAATGATATGGACCTTTAAAGTTTTGGCAATTGCCCGTGTGACTCGTATTTTAACCCTCCTAAAGTGTTACCACGAAATACCGCTAGATCCTTTCTCAAAAGTCGCTAGCATGTTGCTACATAGCCAAACAATGTTAGGATAATGCTGCAATTTCTAAAGAGTTTTGGTTTGTTTGTTTTGCAAATTTTACAATGTAGTATGACTAGAATGTCTGAAATTTTCAAATTATCCCTAGTAAATGTCTCTAGATATAAAAGAAATGGCTGCTAGATTGAAGTAAATAGCTCTACATTTAGCGGTAATATGTACTGTAGCTTTACAACTGGCAACACTGCAACCACCACCTCCCTCCCACCCTCCCAGTATGTCTCCACAAAATACCGCTAGATCCTTTCTCAAAAGTCGCTAGCATGTTGCTACATAGTCAAACAATGTTAGAATAATGCTGCAATTTCTAGAGAGTTTTGGTTTGTTTGTTTTGCAAATTTTACAATGTAATATGACTAGAATGTCTGAAATTTTTAAATTATCCCTAGTAAATCTCTAGATATGAAAAAATGGCTTCTAAATTGAAGTAAATAGCTCTACATCTAGCGGTAATATGTAGCGATACAACTGGCAACACTGCCTAAGTGTTACCCCAAAATATCACTAGATCCTTTCTCAAAAGTCGCTAGCATGTTGCTACATAGTCAAACAATGGTAGAATAATGCTGCAATTCCTAAAGAGTTGATTTGTTCGTTTTGCAAATTTTACAATGTAGTATAACTAGAATGTCTGAAATTTTCAAATTATCCCGAGTAAATGTCTCTAGATATGAAAAAATGGCTGCTAAACTGAAGTAAATATAGCTCTATATCTAGCGGTAATATGTAGCGGTACAACTGGCAACACTGCCTACAACCACCACAGGAAATAGGGAGCCTCGCTCTCTCTCTCACAAATGAGAACATAAGTAAACAGGAGTCTGCAGAGAGCCGATTGGCTATAAGACTCGGTAGCCTATTCCACATATCTACAACTCTGTTACTAAACGAATAGAGGCAGATCCCTTACACACCCAGTCTCTCTCTGTCGCTCATTTGTTTGCACACCAGTACAAATGAGGCAGATCCCTTACAAGATGAACATGGGAATCTGCAGAGAGACAAGTGGCCCACAAAAGGCAGATCCCTTTCACATCCAACCCATTTCATCCATATGACTATCTGATTTTATCTTGAAATTCTCTATTGTTCTTGATCCCACTATAGCACTAGGTAGCCTATTTCACATATCTACGACTGTTACGAGAGAGGCAGATCCCTTACACAGCCAATTTATCTCTTATTTGCACACTGGTACAAAGGAGGCAGATCTTTACACATGCTACCAAGATGAAAATGGGAGTCTGAAGAGAGCCAGTTGGCCCACACACGGCAGATCCCTTTCACACCCAATCCATCTCGTCTTATCAAATTTTATGTTGAAGCTCTATTGTTATTGATCCCACTATAGCACTTGGTAGCCTATTCCACATATCTACAACTCTTTTACCAAGCGAATAGAGGCAGATCCCTTACACAGCCAATCTCTTTCTCTCTCGCTCTTGTTTGTTTGCACACCGGTACAAATGAGGCAGATCCCTTACACATGCAACCAAGATGAAAATGGGAGTCTGCAGAGAGCCAAGTGGCCCACATAAGGCAGGTCCCTTTCACACTCAACCCATCTCATAAACGTTACCTGTTATTTACACTACTTACTAAAAACCCATGTTAAAATATACCTGCAACCAAAAACACAATTGTAAGAAATAGGAACATAAGAAAATGGGAGTCTGTAGAGAGCCAATTGGCCCACACAAGACAGATCCTTTTCACACCCAACCCTTCTCATAAAAACTCTCTCTCATTAATCTCTGTCTTCCTTACATTTATGACATCCTAGTCTCTCTCTCTCTCTCTCTCTCACAAATGAGAACATAAGAAAACCGGAGTCTGCAGAGAGTCGATTGGCCCACACATGTCAGATCCCTTTCACACCCAACCCATCCTGCGCTCTCTCTCTCTCTCTCTCTCTCTCATATTTATCGCTATCTTCCTTACGTTTACGACATCTTATTCTCTCGCCATACTCCCTCTCTCCTTCACAAATGAGAAAATAAAAAAATAAGAAAACGGGAGTCTCCAGAACCGATTGACCTACACATGGCAGATCCCTTTCACACCCAACCCATCTCGTTCTATCTAATTTCAAGTTGAAGTTCTATTGTTCTTGATCCCATTATAGCACTCGGTAGCCTATTCCACATATCTACAACTCTGTTACTAAACGGATAGAGGCAGATCCCTTTTACAGCCAATCTCTCCCTCCTCTCGCTCTTGTTTGTTTGCACAATCTGCTCCTTCTGTAGTTTCTCCATGCCCGATAAGTTAAATGATCTTTTGATGTCTGTGACACAGCATTTGTATCAAACACAATACCCTGCTTGCAAACCCGTCGAACCCCGGACAACGTTGCTTGCAACTTTAATTATTATTATTATTATTATTATTATTACTTTTTTTATTATTATGATTATTATTATTATTATTATTATTATTATTATTGTTTTGATTACTATTAGTATTGTAATTATTATTATAATTACCGTACTTATTATTATTATTTTTATTATTATTATTATTAATGATAATTATGATAAAAATAATGATACTAATAATAACTAACAAACATAAAAAATAATATACAATTTTCTTACTATTATCGGTTGTCCTGAGCACCCCAGACAAAAGAAAACTAAACCGAGGACAAAATCCCAAAGAAACTCTAAGGAATATATGCCCCCCGTTCCAACCACTCGGCTCAAAATTCTGGCACTAATCACGGGGACAGGAAAAATGCTTGGCGGAAAGAAAAACGGCCCAATTTACCCGATTTCTGAATTCAGCTTCTATTTTTTTCTTTTTTTTAATTAATGTTCTTGTATTTGCTTCCATTTTTGGGGGGGCGGGTATGCTGATTTGCCCCTCCCCCCCCACGACTCTTGCTCTCCTGCTGATCTCTCTCTCTCTCTCTCTCTCTCTCTCTCTCTCTCTCTCTCTCTCTCTATCTATCTATCTATCTATCTATCTATGTCTCTCTCTCTCTCTCTCTCTCTCTCTCTCTCTCTCTCTCTTGTACTGTTGCCGTGTATGCTCTTGCGCTTGTCTCTCTCTCTCTCTCATTGTTTTAGCCTCTCTCACTCTCTCTCTCTCTCTCTTCCTCTCTTTCGTTGTACTGTTGCTGTGTATGCTCTTGCTCTTGTCTCTCTCTCTAATCTCATATTTTAGCCTCTCTCTCTCTCTCTCTCTCTTTTACTGTTTGCTGTGTATTCTCTTGCTCTTGTCTCTCTCTCTAATCTCATGTTTTAGACCCCTCTCTCCCTTTCTATCTCTCTTTCTCTCTCTCTCCTTGTACTGTTGCTGTGTATGCTCTATGCTCTTGGCTCTCTCCCTCTCCTTAATATCTCATGTTTTAAAGTATCAAGGAATGCCTCTCTCACATCTCCAGCTCAGGTTCTCGCGCTCTCTCTCTCTCCATCTCTTGTTACTGCTGCTGCTAGTGTATGCTCTTGCTCTTTGTCTCTCTCATCTAATCGTCTATGTTTTAGCCTCTCTCTCTCTCTCTCTCTCTCTCTCTCTCTCTCTCTCTGTCTTATACTGTTGCTGTGTATGCTCTTGCTCTTGTCTCTCTCTCTAATCTCATGTTTTAGCCTCTATCACTCCCTCTCTCTCTCTTGTACTGTTGCTGTGTATGCTCTTGCTCTTGTCTCTCTCTCTAATCTCATGTTTTAGCCTCTCTCTCTCTCTCTCTCTAATCTCATGTTTTAGCCTCTCTCACTCTCTCTCTCTTGTACTGTTGCTGTGTATGCTCTTGCTCTTGTCTCATGTTTTAGCCTCTCACTCTCTATCTCTCTCTCTCTCTCTCTCTCTCTCTTGTACTGTTGCTGGGTATGCTCTTGCTCTTGTCTCTCTCTCTCTCTAATCTCATGTTTTAGAAGCCTCTCGTCTCTATCTCTCTCTCTGTCATCGTCTCTCTTGTACTGTTGCGTGTTAATGCTCTTGCTCTTGTCTCTCTCTCTAATCCATATTTTAGCCTCTCTCACTCCCTCTCTCTCTCTCTTCTTGTACGTTGCTGTGTCTGCACCTTGCTCTGTCTCTCTCCTCTAATCTCATGTTTTAGCTCTCTCACTCTCTCCTCTCTACTCATGTATGTTGCGTGTATGCTCTCTCTCTTGTCTCTCTCTCAATCTCCTGTTTTAGCCTCTCTCTCACCTCTCTCTCTCTCTCTAGATGAAGCCTACAACAAGATCAACGTCCTCACCATGAAGCTGGAATCACTCCAAGAGTTTGTAACACTCAACGTTGGAGTACCACAAACTTCAATTGTCACCGCAACTCCAGCAGCCACAAACTCCCCAATGTCAACTGCCAACAATTCAACGCCTACAGTAGCCACTTCAGCTGATGTTTCCGATACTCAAGATACAAATAGTGACTCTCTTCCCCCTCAAGACAACTTCCGTGTCGTGAGGAACAACGTTTGCCCTAAGACCAGGAAACACATACCGATTACCGAGTGTCAAAACCGTTTCCAGATACTCACAGACTCAGATGACGAAGAGGAAATAGAAGAAGTCCGGCTCGTGGGAGACTCGATGATACGTGGTCAGCTCACAGAGTTTTGCGCCAGGGCACCTTAGACCAGGAAGCATTTTTGTATCCCTGGTGGTGGTGTGGACGACGTAGTTGCAGCAGTTGACGAAGTATCAAAGCTGGCCCCTGCTAATACAATGTACGTCATCCACGTTGGATCCAACGATGTACAGCGAACCCGGTCGGAAGATTTGCTTTTAAAGTACCAGCAGCTGATCAAGTCGTTTAAGGAGAAGTCATCAAGGATCATCGTCTCAGGAATCGTCCCCTGGCTCGGTTTAGAGAGCCGATTTTACAACATAGCCACCAGCACAAATCGTTGTCTAGCAAACCTCTGCAGGAAGGAGAACGTGGGATTCGTCGACACCTGGGACAATTTCTACTACGATGACTATTTGTTTTCGGACGATGGAGTTCATCTGAACCGGGTGGGAGCAGCACGTTTTGGGCGTCTTCTCAACGATGCGGTGAATGATTTTCGGAGAAGAAATCGACTCAGCCCAGGACAACCAGGAAGGAGGACCGAAGACAGCGAGGACGGCAACCTACAAAGGAATTAAATACTAATCCGTCAAGAACCGCAAATTTGGATAAAGCTCCACCAACACAACTCAAATTCAAAACCGCCAGGGATAACGACCGAGGACCAAGGACAGCCATGAATGTAAATGTAGATCCGACCAGAACAAAAAATTCAATGAAAGAACGTTCTGCGAGTTTTAAAACCGCAACTTAAAAGGTTTTCTATGCAAACGCTCGTAGCATACGCAATAAATTTCAGATTTAGAGGAACTAGTGTTTACAGAAAATTATGATGTGATTGGCATAACAGAATCTTGGCTCAATACAGAAGATAGAAATTTTTTAGCAGAGTATTCACTTCCCGGTTATGTAATGTTTGAGAACAGCCGAATAAATAAAAATGGAGGTGGCGTTTTATTTTATATCAAAGAAAGTCTTAACCCAACCCTCGTGTCAAAACCTCAAATTGTGAACGTCGACACATCTTTTGTGCTAATAAAGAATAATAAAGGTACAAAAATAATACTTGCGTTAATATACAGACCTCCAGCTCAATCAGTGCAAACTGACCGAGAAATTTACGAACAAATTGCAGATGGTAAGTAACTCACAAGATACCGTAATTTTTGGCGACTTTAATTTACCTGTGACCAAGTGGGGCGATACTCTTACTTCACACTCCGGACATGACTTGTATACGAACTTGCAAGAGAGTTCGCTTTATCAATTTGTTCGAACGCCGACCCGTGGGAATAACGTTCTTGACATTGTACTTGCAACAAAAGAAGAATTGATAGAGAATTTGAATGTTGGTGATGAATTCAGTAACAGCGACCATCGTACGATAACTTTCACTTTAAAGTTTACTAGTAACGAACCAAATAGTAGCATCGAAAAAGTCCCTAATTTCAAGGAAAGCAAACTTCCATAAACTTAGAGCTATGTTTAAAGAAACTGACTGGAGCTTTTTAATTAGCAATAACAACATAAATACATCTTGGAAGTTATTCGAAACCACTTACCTAAAAGCAGTGCAAGACTGAATACCATCCAACATACAGCGTCCAGGCCATAATAATAAGCCCAAATGGTGGAATAAAGATATTTCAAACTGCTTGCTTGCTAAAAAAATTGCTAATGGTAGATTAAAATCCTCACAAAATGACGAAGAACGGGTGAAATTTGTACAGCTACGACACAAAGCCAAAAAGTTAATTAAGCAAAGTAAAAAGACCTTAGAGTTACATATTGCGAATCTAAGTAAAACAAACCCGAAAGAATTCTATAGTTATATCAGAAAGAAAAAAGTAGTTACTTCAACTGTTGGACCGTTAGTCGATGAAAATGGAGAATACACCAAAGACGAAGTACAAATGAGTAATGGCCTCAATACCTTCTTTTCATCAGTTTTTACAACAGAAGACCTCAGTGATATCCCTACACCATCGCCGATTCAGATTGATAATTCAGATGTTCTAAGCAATATCACCGTTACAGAGAGAGAAGTATTGAATTGTTTAGATAAACTCAAGGTAAATAAAACGGCAGGACCTGATACAATCTCGCCTAGAGTTCTAAAGGAAGCTAAGGATGAGCTCTCCAAACCACTGACATTACTATTCAATAAATCCTTGCAGTCTGGAACTATGCCTGATCAGTGGAAGCTAGCCACCGTAACGATATTAAAAAAAGGAAGCAAATCCCTACCCAGTAACTATCGTCCAATTAGCTTAACCTCAGTTGTATGTATAATGCTAGAAACGGTCATACGAGACAGACTCGTAAATCACTTAGAGGAAAATAACATACTTAAAGATACTCAACACGGCTTTCGTAAAAAACGTTACTGTTTAACAAACCTCTTAGACTTGTTCCACGATATCCTCAACCTCTACGATGAGAGTAAAGCTGTAGATATTTTATACCTTGATTTTCAAAAGGCCTTTGACAAAGTTCCCCACAAACGTTTACTGATAAAACTAAAAGCGCATGGAATACAAGACGGTGTGTTGAAATGGATAGAAAATTGGCTCAGCAACAAAAAGCAAAGGGTAGTCATAAACGGTAAGGCATCTAAATGGACCAATGTAAGTAGCGGGGTACCCCAGGGATCGGTACTAGGACCAATTATCTTTCTAATTTACATCAACGACATAGATGAGGGTCTCACCTTGTACAATCTCAAAAATTGCTGACGATACAAAAATTGCAAATAGCGTACTCTCAAAAGAACAAGTTGACGATATGCAACACAATCTAGATAAATTGTCATGTTGGGCCCAAATTTGGCAAATGAGTTTCAATGCGGATAAATGTAAAGTACTACATGTCGGATACCTAAATGAGAAAGCAAACTATTCGATGAATGGCACTCCGCTTAAGAATGTAAACAGAGAAACCGATCTGGGAGTAAACAATATCGAGTAACCTAAAACCGAGTCAACAATGTTCAGAAGTTGTTAAGAATGCAAACAAAATAATTGGCTTTATAGGCAGGTCATTTGAGCATAAATCCAAAGAAGTTTTCCTAACCCTTTACAATTCCTTAGTCCCGCCCTCTTCTGGAATACTGCGTTCAATCCTGGTGCCCTTATTACCAAAAAGATATAAACAAGCTAGAATGAGTTCAACGTAGAGTTCCCAAAATGATACCTAGCCTAAAGAACAAACCATACGAAGAGCGTCTTAGAGAATTAAATCTATTTCCTTTAACCCAGCGCAGATTAACACCTTAAGAGCGGCCTATGCGGTTTATTTATATGTACCGCCCAGCGGGGTGTTTTTAGCCAAAATAGGGCTGTTTACGTGATCATTTTCAAGCCTAAATAAGACCCAGAACGTAAAACAAGTATCTATCCCTGAAAGGGCATAAACAGAGCTTTCGAATGACACCATAACGATCCTTTATGATGGCTAGTTTTCTTGCAAATAACCGTGCAACGCGAGTGCAAAAAGCATGTAATTAGCCACTTTCCCGATACAATTCCTTATATAGCGAGTGAGAGAGGGAGGAGGGAGCTGGGATTCGTGTCAGTATGTTCGCCGTGGGGGTCTGGAGCAGTCATACGCTCGCTACTCTCCTGCCACCACTTGTCTCTCTCTCTCAGCAACATTACGTGCTGAAATTGCCACTCGACCTATGTCGAGCGCCGCCACATAGTCCAGCTTTATTTAACTCGACTTATGTTGCTCGCCGCTAATTAAGGGTTAAGAGGTGACTTAATTCAAGTGGTCAAAATCATTAGAGGCATCGACAATATGAACTGTAGTAAGTACTTCACTATCGACCAATCTAGTTACACGCGGGGAAACGGTTGCAAAATAATTGGTAAATCTTTT
>CM064544.1:16494776-16509776 GCA_032716605.1 Paralithodes platypus | reverse complement strand
TGGCTGGTGAAAGACAGATAATCATTACATTTTACTCCTAGAATTGTCACTTGACTCTGCATCTGAACCTTCCTCCCATCAAGCTGAATATCTGGTGGTGTATATGTTGGAAAATCTCGTCTCCGAGAGATTAGCATTACTTGAGTTTTCTCCGGAGCAAGGTTCACTTGCCAGCGTTTTGCCCAAGAGGTGATACTATGTAAGGCATTGTTGATATGAGTGACGGTGGCTTGCCTCTCATCTTTGTTACAAGTGAATGTTAGAGTACAGTCGTCAGCATAAGCAAATGCCTCGGGGATGAGCTGCAGAATGTCATTGAAATAAACATTCCACAACAAAGGTCCTAGAACGCTGCCCTGTGGGACACTGGCTTTGATGGCATAGTTAGCAGAGTTATGTCCATTGACAACTGTGTGAAGTGTTCTGTCTTGCAGGTAATCATTAATTAGGTGAAGAAGAGCATCACACAACCCTAGACTCCTCAGTTTGGTGGTGATACCCGCATGGCACACCCTGTCAAAGGCACCCGCGATGTCAAGTGCAATTACGTAGGTGTCTTTTCCCATGTCAAGGGCCTGGTTCCACGTGGTAGATAAGTGGAGTAGCAAGTCTGCCGCAGATCTACCTTTCCTGAAGCCAAACTGCTTAGAGTTGAGTAGGTGATGTTTATCCAGAAAAGTTACAATTTTTGTTGCCAAGATTGACTCCAGAATTTTCCCAAGAACAGAAAGAAGGGAGATTGGTCTGTAATTTTTTGGGTCTGTTCTGCTGCTTTTCTTGTGAATCGCCACAACTCTTGCTTCTTTCCATATTTTGGGCCACTGTTGCGAGTTGAGGCAATTCTGAAAAATGATGGTAAGTGGCTGGCATAGCTGATGTGCGCAACGCTTCAAGATATTTGGACTGATGTTATCTGGTCCAGTGGCCTTCTTGGGGTCAGCTTCCTCTAGTTGCCGTTTCACATCATCTATGGTAATTGTGAAATCTCGTAACTGAGCATTGGTCTGTGCTGGTACAGCCGGAGGTGAGCGGTCTGGGTCTGGTACATTCATTTTACTTGAGAAGTAAGATGCCAGAATCTCAGCCTTGTCCTTACTGCAGATAGCCATGGATCCATCACATTTGCTTAAACGTGGGATGCAATCATCAGGAGCAAAACCTTGTTGTTGTTTAATGCTAGTCCACCATATTTTGCTCCCGACGTTCTTGCCTGTAAGCTTTGATTTCAGATCCTCTTTCCACTTTCTGATGGCTTGTATCTGCACCTGTTCCATATTTTTGCAGGCAAGTTTATGCAAATGCTTGGTCCTTTGAGTTGGGCGTCTTTTGCATTGTAGCCATGCTTTACTTTTCTTATCAGCTGCAACTCTGCAGTTGAATCCAAACCATGGCTGGTCTCCCGACTTTGCTTTATAGGTCTGGCTAGGGATGAATTTATTCTGTAAGGAACACAAAATGTTGGTAAAAGCTTCAACTTGATGATGAACATCTCCGATAAGATAATCTGGCCATGAGATGTTATTGAGTGCATTTTGAAGACCATCCCAATTTGCCCTGTGCCATAACCATTTGGTACGTGCCACAGCCTCATCACGATCAGCTGCAACATTAATGGTGCTGAGAATAACATAGTGGTCCGAAGATCCAGCTGTTGCCAAAGGTCGGCAGGTGACCACATTATCTGAAAGGTCACTGATGACAGGGTCAAGGGATGATCCAGAGATGTGTGTTGGAAAATTTACGTGATTTGTCAGCCCGTACACAGTCAACAGTTCATCAAAAGAGTTCGCCACCAGGTGTTGGTTCATGTCGCCGACTATGATGAGATGCTGACATGAGTGCTCATGCAATAAACTGTCGATGTTGTTATGGAGGTAAACGATGGGCTGATTCCCTTGCCACTGTGGCCGATAACAGACACAGAAAAGAATAGAGTTAGTGCTGTTCATCCAAACTCTGAAGAACATAATTTCTAAATGGTCAGGTAGATTTACATGAAGAGGTTGGAAATGGAGATTCTTGTACTGTTGCTGTGTATGCTCTTGTTCTTGTCTCTCTCTCTAATCTCATGTTTTAGCCTCTCTCACTCTCTCTCTCTCTCTCTCTCTCTCTCTCTTGTACTGTTGCTGTGTATGCTCTTGCTCTTGTCTCTCTCTCTAATCTCATGTTTTAGCCTCTCTCTCTCTCTCTGTCTCTCTCTTGTACTGTTGCTGTGTATGCTCTTGCTCTTGTCTCTCTCTCTAATTTCATGTTTTAGCCTCTCTCACTCTCTCTCTCTCTCTCTCTCTCTTGTACTGTTGCTGTGTATGCTCTTGCTCTTGTCTCTCTCTCTAATCTCATGTTTTAGCCTCTCTCACTCTCTCTCTCTCTCTTGTACTGTTGCTGTGTATGCTCTTGCTCTTGTCTCTCTCTCTAATCTCATATTTTAGCCTCTCTCTCTCTCTCTCTCTCTCTTGTACTGTTGCTGTGTATGCTCTTGCTCTTGTCTCTCTCTCTAATCTCATGTTTTAGCCTCTCTCACTCTCTCTCTCTCTCTCTCTTGTACTGTTGCTGTGTATGCTCTTGCTCTTGTCTCTCTCTCTAATCTCATGTTTTAGCCTCTCTCACTCTCTCTCTCTCTCTTGTACTGTTGCTGTGTATGCTCTTGCTCTTGTCTCTCTCTCTCTAATCTCATGTTTTAGCCTCTCTCACTGTCTCTCTCTCTCTCTTGTACACTCGAGCCCGACGCGCCAACCCGCCAACTGTACTTCGCTCTCGCTGCTCGAAATTTGACCATAACTTGAGTACTACATTACTCATTCCCTTATTTGTTTGCATGAGCTGTAGCTAAGCTCTAGCTTAACTGCCCTGTAGTTGCTTTGCATGTAATTTTGCTGTGTTTTTGACTGATAAACGTTTGTTTATCGAGACTGCTTTTGTTTACATTTGTACCGGTTAGTGACGACCGACGCTCTAAAGTAAACAAACTATATGCTTGTTTCATATTATAAAGTTCTAACACTTATTGTAGATATTTTAGCCCTCACTGTAGTTAAGTTTCTTAGAAAACCACCCAGTAGTTATCTTGCATGACATTGTACTGTAGTTTTGACTGATAAACGTTTGTTTTTCAAAATTCTATTTGTCAAGTTAGTAGAGACGCCGCCGATACCAGCGCCACCTGTGTACGCATAAACAAACCCTCTTCTTGTATTTTATATATCAAAGTCTAGCCAATACTGTACTTGGTTGAACTTTTTATCTTGGTTATCTATATAAATCGCACACACTAACATTTGTCAAGATAGTTTTAATATTGGGTTAGAATAATTTAGTTACTGTAATACTTTTTGATAGCCTATTTATTAATCGCATTTCAGATACTTGTCTCCATATTAATAGGCCTCTTACACTCTTGCCAGGGATATTACTAACTCCATTATTATTAGTATTGTGTCGACCACTGCATAAACTAATATACAGGCTTTAGCCTAACTGTGTCATACTGCTAACATAATTTTATTTTTATTTTCAGGCATAAAATTGTGTTCTAGTGCTAACATATTCTTTTTGTGATCAACATATTCTTTTTGTGATTTACAGGCATTAATTGTACCATATTGCTAACCAATATTTGTTGTTACTGTACTGTATACTGCTTTCCAGTTTTCTCACTAGGCTAAATTAACCATCTCCCACTTTTTTTCCCAGTAAATTTTTTAACAAATTACTAGTCCATTTACAATTTTCAGGCTTTAACTGTGTCATACTGCTAACATAAATTGTTGTTATAATTTCAGGCATAAATTGTGTTCTATTGCTAACATATTTTTTTGTGATTTACAGCCATAATATTCTTTTTGTGATTAACATATTCTGTTTGTGATTTACAGGCATTAATTGTACCATATTGCTAACAACTATTTTTTGTTACTGTACTGTATACTGTTTTCCAGTTTTCTCACTAGGCTACATTAACCCTCTCCCACTTTTTTCCAGTAAATTTTGTAACAAATTTCTAGTCCATTTGTGATTTTCAGGCTTTAACTGTGTCATACTGCTAACATCAATTTTTGTTTTATTTTCAGGCATAAATTGTGTTCTATTGCTAACATATTTTTTGTGATTTACAGGCATATTAATTTTATCATATTGCTAACAAAATTTTGTGTGATTTTCAGGAATTAATTGTATCACATTGCTGACATACATTTTTTGTGATTTTCAGGCTTTAATTGTACCATTTTGCTAACATAAATTTGTGTGATTTTCAGGCATATTGTGATTATATCGTCATGGCGCCGCAACGAACCTGCACGAGTTGTTCCGGTAAATTTGGCCCTACCATGTTTGTTGATACTGATGTCCAAATTTGTAGATTTTGCCAGCTCCGAGAGAAGATTGCGGATGAATTGAATGCAGCTCACCGCAAGATCGATGCCCTGACTACGAAGCTTGAATCCCTTCAAGAATTTGCCACACTCAACGTAGAGTGCCCTCGGCCCAAGAAACCACTACGATGTCAACCGCCATTCCAGTGCATACAGTACCGGTACCGGTACCCACACCAGCAGCTACCTTAGATGTTGCAGAAAATAATAATGACTCTACTTTCACTCCCCCCCAGGACAATTTTCAGTTAGTGAGAAACAATGTGCATCCCAGTACCAGTACCAGGAAGGTCATCCCGACAACATGCCAAAACCGCTTCAAAATTCTGGCTATTGACGAGGAAGAGGAAACGGAAGAAGTTCGGCTTGTGGGCGACTCCATGGTCCGTGGCCAACTAACCGAGTTCTGTGCCAGGGCACCCAGGACCAGAAAGCGATTCTGTATCCCAGGTGGCGGCGTGGACGACATTGTTGTGGCTGTGGAAGAGGTTTCCAGGCTCGACCCCGCAAGCACTACGTACGTCATCCACGTTGGATCTAACGATGTCCAACGGACGCGGTCAGAGGAACTAATTTGCAAGTACCGGCGGCTGATCAGGTCCTTCAAGGAAAAATCTAATAGAATCTTAATTTCAGGAATTGTTCCCCGGATTGATGTAGAAAACCGATTCTACAACATAGCTACCAGTACAAATCGCCGACTAGCCAAACTCTGCAGGGAGGAGGACATCGGCTTTGTCGACACGTGGGATCATTTTTACTATGATAATCTTTGTTTTCAGGAGATGGTGTACATCTCAATGAAGTAGGAGCTGCACGTCTTGGTCGTCTGCTGAACGATGCAGTCAAGGATTTCCGTTAAAAAAACGGGGTCAACCAGACCCCAGACAGGGTAGTGTAAGTCAAATACGAACTGAAAATTCAGACAATGCACAATCAGTAACATCCAACTCTAATACTCTTAAGGTGTTTTATGTAAATGCTCGTAGCATACGCAATAAATGTTCAGATCTAGAGGAAATCGTGTTTACAGAACATTATGATATAATCGGCATTACAGAATCTTGGTTAAATACGGAAGACAGAGACTTTTTAGTCGAATATGCGCTTCCTGGTAATACAATGTTTGAAAAAAGTCGGATCAATAGAAATGGAGGAGGAGTTCTGTTTTTTATAAAGGAAAGTCTTAATCCCGTCTTAATGTCAAAACCTCAAATTGCGAATATAGACATATCTTACGTACTATTAAATAATAAACGAGGAACTAAAATAACACTAGCTTTATTATACAGACCCCCATCTTAATCAGTGCAAAGTGACAGTGAAATTTATGAACAAATTGCAGAAATAACTATCATACAAGATACCGTAATTCTTGGCGATTTCAACTTACCAGTGACTAAATGGGGCGATATTCTTACTTCACACTCTGAACACGACCTCTATGCTAACTTGCAAGAGAGTTCACTTTTTCAATTTGTACAATCTCCGACCCGTGGTAATAATGTGCTTGACCTTGTACTCGCAACAAAAGAAGAATTAATAGAGAATTTCAATGTTGGTGATGAATTCAGTAACAGCGACCATCGTACGATAACTTTCACTTTAAAGTTTACTAGTAACAAATCAAATAGCAGCACTGAGAAAGTCCCTAATTTCAAGAAAGCAAATTTTCATAAACATAAATCAAAGCTTAAAGAAACTGACTGGCGTTTTCTGACTAACAATAACGACATAAATACATCT
This sequence comes from Paralithodes platypus, assembly GCA_032716605.1. Classification (NCBI taxonomy): domain Eukaryota; kingdom Metazoa; phylum Arthropoda; class Malacostraca; order Decapoda; family Lithodidae; genus Paralithodes; species Paralithodes platypus. The sequence continues at coordinate 16,503,660 of CM064544.1, read as the reverse complement.
TGGGAGTGTTTCACAACCACTTACCTTAAGGCAGTGCAAGACTGTATACCATCGAAAATACGGCGTCCAGGCCATAATGATAAGCCCAAATGGTGGAAAAAAAATATTTCAGACTGTCTGCTTGCTAAAAAATTGGCTAATGATAGATTAAAATCCTCACAAAATGACGAAGAACGGGTGATATTTGTAGAGCTACGACGCAAAGCCAAAACGTTAATTAAGCAAAGTAAAAAGACCTTGGAGTTACATGTTGCGAATCAAAGTAAAACAAACCCGAAAGAATTCTATAGTTATATCAGAAAGAAAAAAGTAGTTACTTCAACTGTTGGACCGTTAGTCGATGAAAATGGAAAATACACCAAAGACGAAGTACAAATGAGTAATGCCCTCAATACCTTCTTTGCATCAGTTTTTACAACCGAAGACCTCAGTGATATCCCTACACCATCGCCGCTTCAGATTGATAATTCAGATGTTCTAAGCAATATCACCATTACAGAGAGAGAAGTAATGAATTGTTTAGATGTAAATAAAACGCCTGGACCTGATACAATCTCACCTAGAGTTCTAAAGGAAGCTAAAGATGAGCTCTCCAAACCACTGACATTGCTATTCAATGAATCCTTGCAGTCTGGGAATATGCCTGATCAGTGGAAGCTAGCCAACGTAACACCGATATTCAAAAAAGGCAGCAAATCCCTACCCAGTAACTATCGTCCAATTAGCTTAACCTCAATTGTATGTAAAATGCTAGAAACAGTCATAAGAGACAGACTCGTAAATCACTTAGAGGCAAATAACTTACTTAAAGATAGTCAACACGGCTTTCGTAAAAAGCGTTCCTGTTTAACAAACCTCTTAGACTTCTTCCACGATATCCTCAACCTTTACGATGAGAGTAAAGCTGTAGATATTATATACCTTGATTTTCAAAAGGCCTTTGACAAAGTTCCACACAAACGTTTACTGCTAAAACTAAAAGCGCATGGAATACAAGACGGTGTGTTGAAATGGATAGAAAATTGGCTCAGCAACAGAAAGCAAAGAGTAGTCATAAATGGTAAGGCATCTAAATGGACCAATGTAAGTAGCGGGGTACCCCAGGGATCGGTACTAGGACCAATTCTCTTTCTAATTTACATTAACGACATACATGAGGGTCTCACCTGTACAATCTCAAAATTTGCAGACGATACAAAAATTGCAAATAGCGTACTCTCAAAAGAACAAGTTGACGATATGCAACACAATCTAGATAAATTGTCATGTTGGGCCCAAATTTGGCAAATGAGTTTCAATGCGGATAAATGTAAAGTACTACATATCGGATACCTAAATGAGAAAGCAAACTATTCGATGAATGGCACTCAGCTTAACAATGTAAACAGAGAAACCGATCTGGGAGTAACAATATCGAGTAACCTAAAACCGAGTCAACAATGTTCAGAAGTTGTTAAGAATGCAAACAAAATAATTGGCTTTATAGGCAGGTCATTTGAGCATAATCCAAAGAAGTTATCCTAACCCTTTACAATTCCTTAGTCCGCCCTCTTCTGGAATACTGCGTTCAATCCTGGTGTCCTTATTACCAAAAAGATATAAACAAGCTAGAACGAGTTCAACGTAGAGTTACCAAAATGATACCTAGCCTAAAGAACAAACCATACAAAGAGCGTCTTAGAGAATTAAATCTATTTCCATTAACCCAGCGCAGATTAAGAGGTGACTTAATTCAAGTGTTCAAAATCATCAAAGGCATCGACAATATGAACTGTAGTAAGTACTTCACTATCGACCAATCTAATTACACGCGGGGAAACGGTTTCAAAATTATTGGTAAATCTTTTAACTCACTCGAATCTAAGAATTTCTTCTTCAATCGAGTTGTCAACTTGTGGAATGGGCTTCCCCGAGACGTTATAGACTGCAGCACCGTTGATTCATTTAAACTCCGCTTAGACAAATATCTCGCATCAAACCTGCGACTGACTGCGTTTGTAAATGAATAACTTTATTTTATCCCCCCCTCAGTTACTAACCCATCTGTCCCCTACTAACTTCCTTATCCTGCCACGGACATTAGTTCCAGGGCAGTAGTTCTCTTTCCAATGTTCCCTTACCCACTCTAAACCACTGTTTGGACACTTGATCCTCAGTGTTTTGGAGGACAAGCAGCCTAGAAGGGTCACTAGACCTGTTGTGCTTGATTTCCTTTGTACTCCTTTGTACTCCTTTGTACTGGTGCTGTGTATGCTCTTGCTCTTGTCTCTCTCTCTAATCTCATGTTTTAGCCTCTCTCACTCTCTCTCTCTCTCTTGTACTGTTGCTGTGTATGGTCTTGCTCTTGTCTCTCTCTCTAATATCATGTTTTAGCCTCTCTGACTCTCTCTCTCTCTCTCTCTCTCTCTCTCTCTTGTACTGTTGCTGTGTATGCTCTTGCTCTTGTCTCTCTCTCTAATCTCATGTTTTAGCCTCTCTCACTCTCTCTCTCTCTCTCTCTCTCTTGTACTGTTGCTGTGTATGCTCTTGCTCTTGTCTCTCTCTCTAATCTCATGTTATAACCTCTCTCACTCTCTCTCTCTCTCTCTTGTACTGTTGCTGTGTATGCTCTTGCTCTTGTTTCTCTCTCTAATCTCATGTTTTAGCCTCTCTCACTCTCTCTCTCTCTCTCTCTCTCTCTTGTACTGTTGCTGTGTATGCTCTTGCTCTTGTCTCTCTCTCTAATCTCATGTTTTAGCCTCTCTCACTCTCTCTCTCTCTTGTACTGTTGCTGTGTATGCTCTTGCTCTTGTCTCTCTCTAATCTCATGTTTTAGCCTCTCTCACTCTCTCTCTCTCTCTCTCTCTTGTAATGTTGCTGTGTATGCTCTTGCTCTTGTCTCTCTCTAATCTCATGTTTTAGCCTCTCTCACTCTCTCTCTCTCTCTCTCTCTCTCTCTCTCTCTCTCTCTTGTAATGTTGCTGTGTATGCTCTTGCTCTTTTCTCTCTCTAATCTCATGTTTTAGCCTCTCTCGCTGTAGTTCTCGCGTGCTCTCTCTCTCTCTCTCTCATCTATCTAGCTATCTATCTATGGAAGAGAAAGACGAGAGAGTGAGTGAGAGAGAGAGAGAGAGAGAGAGAGAGAGAGAGAGAGAGAGAGAGAGAGTAGGAGAAAGAGAGAGAGAGAGAGAGTAAGAGGGGAAGCTATTACTTAAATACCGTACTCAATTGTGTTATATTTATTTGAGTCTGACCTTCAACTTACTAGGTTGTTGTGTGTATGTACCATAGGTATGTACGTATATCAGGGTGTGTGTGTGTGTGTGTGTGGAAAATTCGTAAAAGTCCATTATTGTTTGTATATTTATTATATTGTATGTCTATTTTTGTAATATAGTAAACATATTGAAATAATACATTATTATTAGTATTATTAGTATTATCATTATAATAATACACTTGACATTACATTTATATTGTTTATATAGTCTGTACTTTTTTTCAGATTATAAATAGCCGAATATCACAATAATTGATGTAAATATATGCTATCATTATCATTAACATGGTCGCTTTCCATACCAACATTTGTTTTGGTTATGTTAATTTTACTGTTGCCATTGTTTACCAGTTTTGATTGAGAATCTCGACTGCTTCCTCTCCTTTTCCTTATTATTATTAGTATGTGTAGCATTAATAGTAGTAGTAGTAGAAGTAGTAGTTGTTGTAGTAGTAGTAGTAGTAGTAAAAGTAGTAGTAGTATACCACCGAACACCGTCATATACGAACAAATCACAGGCGAAATGATTTGGAAAAAGGCTCTAGGGACACAAGGCAGTGCAGGCCCATCAGGGCTGGATGCAAACGGCTGGAGAACTATCCTGAGTAGAGCAATCTTCGGACTAGCAGCAACAGACTTATGTAGGGCTCTGGCAGCTCTTGCAAGAAAGATGACCACCCAAAATTGTCAACATTTGGAGGCTTACACAGCTTGTCGCCTAATACCTTTAGACAAGAATCCAGGATGCAGACCAGTAGGAGTGGGTGAAGTGCTGAGAAGAATCATCGGAAAATGCATAATGGAAGTGGTGAAAGACGATGTGCGGTCAGCGGCCGGTAATCTCCAAGTGTGTGCCGGCCACCAAGCAGGGGGAGAGGCAGCAATTCATGCCATAAGAAAAATATATGAGCAAGTGGACTGTGAAGCTGTGCTGCTAGTGGATGCAACAAACGCCTTTAACACCATCAACAGAAAGACGGCAATACATAACATCAAAGTAAAATGCCCCAGTTTTGCCACCTACGTAGAGAACACCTATAAAAAGCCTGCGGACCTCTTCATAGTAAACAACCAGAACACACGAAGGGGAACACCTCTGAAATCAATGGAAGGAACCACACAAGGTGACCCAGTAGCTATGGCAATGTACGCCTTAGGTCTCTCAGTATTGCTAACCTTAACAAGCCATGAGGCGACGCAAGTAAAGCAGGTGGCCTATGCAGACGATCTCACTGGAGCGGGAAAAGTCAACAATCTCAAGCACTGGTGGGAACAAATATCAGAGGTAGGACCAAAAATAGGGTACCATCCAAATGCCAGAAAGTCAATACTAATAGTAAAAACAGAACATTATGAAAGGGCGGTAGAAGCTTTCAGGGTAGTGAAGTGGTAGTAACAAAGGACGGACAGCGTCACCTTGGGGCGGTGATCGGCACGGAAGAGTTCAAGAACAAATACATAGAGGAGAAGGTCAGAGAATGGGTAAATGAAATTGAGAAACTGGCCAATATTGCAAAGACGGAACCACAGGCCGCGTATTCGGCATTCACATATGGGGTCAAACATCGCTGGACCTACTTGATGAGAACTGTTCCAAATGTCAGCGCATTACTTCAACCGCTGGAAGATGCCATCAGAGACAAACTCATCCCAGCGTGGATAAAGTCGCACACCCCGAATGATACAGAGAGGGAGCTGCTCGCACTGCCTCCTAGGTTGGGAGGGATGGGAATCATCGACCCAGCGAAGAGGGCGGTAACGGAATACCAGAACTCGGTAAAGATAACAGGATCTCTCACTGACCGAATCATAGCACAAGATGCTGACGATGAAGTAGACCAGGCAGACATCTACAACATCAGAAAGACCATCACGTCAGAGAGGCAAAACTCACAGAAAAATGACCTGGCACAATTGATGGGACAACTTCACCCGAGACAAACAAGAAAACTACAAATAGCACAAGAAACGGGCGCTTCAAATTGGCTGACAACACTACCAATCAAGGCAAAAAGCTTCAATCTCAACAAACAAGAATTTAATCATGCTATTGCACTGAGGTATGTTTGGCCAATTGAAGGACTGCCTGATCGATGCGTTTGTGGAACCATCAACGATACAGACCACACCATGATATGTAAGAAAGGAGGATTCATCAGCATCAGGCACGATGAAGTAAGAGATATAACAGCGAACATGCTCAGGGAGGTGTGTAGAGATGTGGTGAGCGAACCATCACTCATTCCCTTGGGTGGAGAGACCATGCAGCACAGGACGGCCAACACATCCACTGAAGCAAGATTGGACGTTAGTGCAAGAGGCTTTTGGACAAATGCACAGCGAGCGTTCTTTGACATAAGAGTATTTGACCCAATGGCCCATAGCTACAGCGAGCTGTCTCTGGAGGCTGCACACAAGAGGAACGAACGAGAGAAGGTCAGGACATATGGAGAAAGGATCTTATAAGTCGAACATGGCAGCTTTACCCCACTAGTCTTCACCACATCAGGAGGGATGGGACCCAGGGCCCAGTGCTTCTATTCAAGGCTAGCAGAGATCATCGCAGAGAAGAAGCAACAAGCCACGTCGTAGCCTGGATGAGATGCCATCTATCTTTCTCATTGCTCAGATCAGCACTACTATGCCTGCGGGGAACAAGAAGGTCTGCACCACAACCAGTGACGGTGGCAGAAGTAGACTACGAGGCAGCAGTGGCAGAGGGCCGCATTGGAAGGAGACTGGATTGAAGTTGCATGGTGTAGAATAGTAGTATCTGATGCTTGTGAAATTTAGTATGTGTACAATATTAAATATAAGGTAGTGGTGGTGGTGATGGTGGAGGTGGTGATGGTAGTAGTAGTAACATGAAATGTATAAAAAATATTAAATAAAAATCAATGTAGTAGTAGTAGTAGTCGTTTTTTTTTTCTTTCTCTCCCTCTCTCTTTGCCTATAATCCGTTCGGCCCGTTCAGCCTACTGTTTTAAGACGTTTACCCCCATCCAGGTTTCAATATTTTCCTGGTGAGCGGTAGCGAGCCAACATTATATTTTTGTTTTTGGGTCGTTTTTCTGGTCCCCTTTCTTCCTCATGGTTAACCCCTTTAGTTTTCATATTTGGGGGATGGTGGGGGGAAGGTAGAAGGGTAATTGACTCGTGTTACAAATATGAAGCCGATTGGTGAGGTAGTTTCGCCACCACGGATTTTCCTTTTTTTCCTTTTCTTCGTACGGATACGCTGGAAGTGGGTGGTGGGAGGGAGGTGGGGGGACGACAGAAGTGTAGGGGACTTGTCACACAAATATGGAGTCGTTTCGCCGCCACATATTTTTTTTTGTTTTCTTTGTGAGGCGACCGATAGTCAGCGTGTGGGTGGGGGGAGGGGGTTGTGTTGGTGGTGGCAAGAAGCCAGAAGGGTTAAGGTACATGTGGTAGAAATATGAAAGCCATAGGTGCAGTTGTTTCGCTGCTACAATTTTGTTTCGTCGAGTCCGTATATATACGGACCTGGCACTGGTCGTGACAAGACCCTAGTCCGTATATATTCGGACCTGCCACTCTGGGGGCTTTAAGACGTTTACCCCCATCCAGGTTTCAATACACCGAACCATCGCTTGAATCGCCGAAGACGTCGCAGAACATACGGCGAGTTTTCTCGCATGATTTCGCAAGATATTTTTGAAAATGTGACATGCCTCGCAGAGGTCATCGGCGAAACATCGCTCACTTCGCCAATAACGTCACAGAAGGTCGGCGATTGCGTCGCCGACATCGGCGACATCTTCGCTAAGTATAATTTGTCATCTGGTTGCATCGGTCAAAATCGTGAACGTCGCACGTATTCTTGCGAATTTGACAAAACTAAGTCATCTGCGACGAAAATCGTGACTTGTCTCACCAGTGGGAAAGGGGCATATGAGTCCAACATTTAATATTTGTCTGTTACCCAAATTCATCTATCATCAATCTAGTTTCCGATACCAGTGCAAAATAATCAAGAAATGTTGCCAGACAAATGTTGATCATCGAATGTTGACTATATAAACTCTCTTGTGATACCGGCTTAAGGGAAGGCAGACCGTTTGTTTGGTCTATTAATTCATTTATTCATATATATTTTTTAGTTTCCTCCCTGACCTCCATCAAGCTTAGAAAAACACCCGCTAGACCCCCCTTCAATATAAATGTGTACATTTTTCGGTAGAAAAGTGTCCTGGCCGAAGGCCGGTTCCTCTTAAAATTGCAGGCTCGGTATCGCTCGGCAGGAAAAAATCGACACCTAAATGGCACGAAAGGTCTTAAAATTGACAACGAAATGGGGCGAAAGGTGTTAAAATCGCCAAACTAATGGGCCGAAGGCCTTATAATCTCAAAACTAGTGGGGTTAAACATTAGGGAGAAGGGGGTCCAGCAAAACGGTCTGCCTCCCATTAAAGGAATAGTCGTGTGGAAGATTTTTGACGGGTAGGTAGATGGAGAAATTGGGTTTTAGAAGCATTGGAAGTAATATGATTTTCTCGTGAATTGCAAGCTCGCCATATCTCACCAGGAAATAAAATCCACACCTAAATGGCACGAAAGGTCTTAAGATTGCCAAACTAATAGGCGAACGTCTGACAATCTCAAGTATAATGGGGCTAAGCATGAGGGGGAAGCGAGTCCATAAACCACCTCTTTAATACTGAAAGCTAATTGAAGTAGTTTTGACCCTTACCGAGGATGTTTTTTTATGTTATTCCAGCTATATTTAGACGATTTTATGAAGCTTAGGAGGAAACCGTGGTGATTAAAATTGATAATCGAGATAGTTTGAAGCCTTTCTATTGGTACACGTCCTTCTTAAGCTGGATAAAATCGTCTAATATTATCCAGATCATAATGACAACTAGGACAACTCGGTAATAAAGGGGTTAATTCCTATTCGTCACATATAAGAAAACCATGTGTAAAAAACCTGTATAAAAACCATATACAACCATATAATAATGTTCACACTATAATATAAGTAACACCCCGTTCTTAACAATAAAACCATATACAACCATATAATAATGTTCACACTATAATATAAGTAACACCCCGTTCTTAACATTAAAATCATATACAACCATATAATAATGTTCACACTATAATATAAGTAACACCCAGTTCTTAACATTAAAACCATATACAACCATATAATAATGTTCACACTATAATATAAGTAACACCCCGTTCTTAACATTAAAACCATATAATAATGTTCACACTATAATATAAGTAACACCCAGTTCTTAACATTAATCATCAATTACAAACCCCAATGTACTTGAATAAATTAATGAAAGCATATGGCCCTCCCGGGATTCGAACTCGGGACACCACACCCAGAACATAAGCACCAACACAGGTAATAGATCAATCATTATACTGAAGGGATAGAAATGACTCTGTTTGTGAGGAAGATGCTGTCCGAATTATAGATTTTAGCTTTACCGCCACCCCTTTCCTTAATCCCCCAATTATTTTCTCTCTCTCGCGCTACTTCCTTATTCGCTCCATAGCACTGTTGTTTGTCCTCTTTGTGTTGTCTTGAGCAGTCTCTCTCTCTCTCTCTCTCTCTCTCGCTCTCGCTCTTTATATATA
>CM064544.1:16433753-16494676 GCA_032716605.1 Paralithodes platypus | reverse complement strand
TTCAAATTGGCTGACAACACTACCAATCAAGGCAAAAAGCTCTAATCTCAACAAACAAAAATTTTATGATGCTATTGCACTGAGGTATGTTTTGGCCGATTGAAGGACTGCCTGATCGATGCGTTTGTGGAACCATCAACGATTACAGACCACACCATGATATGTAAGACACGAGCATTCATCAGCATCAGGCACGATGCAGTAAGAGATATAACAGCGAACATGCTCAGGGAGGTGTGTATAGATGTGGTGAGCGAACCATCACTCATTCCCTTGGGTGGAGAGACCATGCAGCACAGGACGGCCAACACATACACTGAAGCACGATTGGACGTTAGTGCAAGAGGCTTTTGGACAAATGCACAGCGAGCGTTCTTTGACATAAGAGTAATTGCCCCAATGGCCCATAGCTACAGCGAGCTGTCTCTGGAGGCTGCACACAAGAGGAACGAACGAGAGAAGGTCAGGACATCTGGAGAAAGGATCTTTATAAGTCGCATAAAAAAAAAAACATTGCAGCTTTAACCCACGAATCTTCACCCACATCAGGAGGGATGGGACCCAGGGCCCAGTGCTTCTATTCCAGGCTAGCAGAGAATCATCCGCAGAGAAGAAGCAACCGCCTCAGGAGCCACGTCGTAGCCTGGATGAGATGCCATCTATCTTTCTCATTGTGCAGATCAGCACTACTATGCCTGCGGGGAAACAAGAAGGTCTGCACCACAACCAGTGACGGTGTCAGAAGTAGACTACGAGGCAGCAGTGGCAGGGGGCCGCATTGGAAGGAGACTGGATTGAAGTTGCGGGGTGGAGGATAGCAGGATCGGATGCTGGTGAAATTTAGTATGGGTACAATATTACTATAAGTTAGTGGTGGTGGTTGATGGTGGAGGTGGTGATGGGAGTAGTAGTAACAGGAAATGTATAAAAAGATTAAATAAAAAATCAATGTATTAGTAGTAGTAGTCGTTTTTTTTTTTTCTCCTTTCTCTCCCCTCTCTCTTTGCCCATAATCCGTTCGGCCCGTTCCGCCTACTGTTTTAAGACGTTTACCCCCATCCATTTTCAATATTTTCCTGGTGAGCGGTAGCGAGCCAACATTATATATTTTGTTTTTGGGTCGTTGGTTCTGGTCCCCTTTCTTCCTCATGGTTCACCCCTTTAGTTTTTCATATTTGTGGGATGGTGGGGGGAAGGTAGAAGGGTAATTGACTCGTGTTACAATTATTAAGCCAATAAATTGGTGAGGTATTTTTCGCCACCACGGATTTTTTCCTTTTTTTCCTTTTCTTCGTACGCTACGCTGGACGTGGGTGGTGGTAGGGAGGTGTGGGGTACGACACAAGTGTAGGGGACCTTGTCACACAAATATGGAGTCTTTTCGCCGCCACATATTTTTTTTTTTTGGTGTTGTGAGGCGACCGATAGTCAGCGTGTGGGTGGGGGTGAGGGGGTTGTGTTGGTGGTGGCAAGAAGCCAGCAGGGTTAAGTTACATGTGGTAGAAATATGATCCATAGGTGCATTTGTTTCGCTGCTACAATTTTTGTTTCGTCGATCCCGTATATATACGGACCTGGCACTGGTCGTGACAAGACCCTAGTCCGTATATATTCGGACCTGCCACTCTGGGGGCTTTAAGACGTTTACCCCCATCCAGGTTTCAATACACCGAACCATCGCTTGAATCGCCGAAGACGTCGCAGAACATACGGCGAGTTTTCTCGCATGATTTCGCAAGATATTTTTGAAAATGTGACATGCCTCGCAGAGGTCATCGGCGAAACATCGCTCACTTCGCCAATAACGTCACAGAAGGTCGGCGATTGCGTCGCCGACATCGGCGACATCTTCGCTAAGTATAATTTGTCATCTGGTTGTATCGGTCAAAATCGTGAACGTCGCACGTATTCTTGCGAATTTGACAAAACTAAGTCATCTGCGACGAAAATCGTGACTTGTCTCACCAGTGGGAAAGGGGCATATGAGTCCAACATTTAATATTTGTCTGTTACCCAAATTTCGATCATGAATCTAGTTTCCGATACCAGTGGTAAAATAATCAAGAAATGTTTGCAGACAAATGTTGATCATCGAATGTTGACTAGATAAACTCTCTTGTGATACCGGCTTAATGGAAGGGCGAGCCGTTTGTTTGGTCTATTAATTCATTTATTCATATATATTTTTTAGTTTCCTCCCTGAACCTCCATCAAGCTTAGAAAAACACCCGCTAGACCCCCCTTCAATATAAAATGTGTACATTTTTCGGTAGCAAAGTGTCCCTGGCCGAAGGCCGGTTCCTCTTAAAATTGCATGCTCGGTCTCGCCTCGGCAGGAAAAAAGTCGACACCTAAAATGGCACGAAAGGTTCTTAAAATTGACAACGAACTGGTGCGAAAGTTGTTAAAATCGCCAAACTAATGGGCCGAAGGCCTTATAATGCTCAAAACTAGTGGGGTTAAACATTCGGGAGAAGGGGGTCCAGCAAAACGGTCTGCCTCCCATTAAAGTAATAGTCGTGGTGGAAGATTTTTTGACTGGTAGGTAGATGGAGAAATTGGGTTTTAGAATCATTGGAAGTAATGATTTTCTCGTGAATTGCAAGCTCGCCATATCTCACCATGAATTAAAATCCACACCTCAATGGCACGAAAGGTCCTAAGATTGCCAAACTAATAGGCGAACGTCTGACAATCTCAAGTATAATGTTGCTAAGCATGAGGGGGAAGCGAGTCCATAAACCACCCTCTTTAATACTGAATCTAATTGAAGTATTTTTGACCCTTACCGAGGATTTTTTGTTATTTTATTCCAGCTATATTTAGACGATTTTATGAAGCTTAGGAGGAAACCGTGGTGTATTACAATTGATAATCGAGATAGTTTGAAACGCCTTTCTATTGGTACACGTACTTCTTAAGCTGGATAAGAAAAATCGTCTCAATATTTTATGATCCAGGATCATAATGACAACTAGGACAACTCGGTTAAATTAAAGGGGTTAATTCCTATTAGTCACATATAAGAAAACCATGTGTAAAAAACCTGTATAAAAACCATATACAACCATATAATAATGTTCACACTATAATATAAGTAACACCCCGTTCTTAACAATAAAACCATATACAACCATATAATAATGTTCACACTATAATATAAGTAACACACCCGTTCTTAACATTTAAAATCATATACACCATATAATAATGGTTCACACCTATAATATTAAGTACCCCCACGTTTCTTAACATTAAAATCATATACAACCATATAATAATGTTCACACTATAATATAAGTAACACCCCGTTCTTAACATTAAAACCATATAATAATGTTCACACTATAATATAAGTAACACCCAGTTCTTAACATTAATCATCAATTACAAACCCCAATGTACTTGAATAAATTAATGTAAGCAAATATGGCCCTCCCGGGATTCCAACTCGGGGACACCACACCCATACATAAGCACCAACACAGGTAATAGATCAATCATTATACTGAAGGGATAGAAATGACTCTGTTTGTGAGGAAGATGCTGTCCGAATTATAGATTTTAGCTTTACCGCCACCCCTTTCCTTAATCCCCCAATTATTTTCTCTCTCTCGCGCTACTTCCTTATTCGCTCCATAGCACTGTTGTTTGTCCTCTTTGTGTTGTCTTGAGCAGTCTCTCTCTCTCTCTCTCTCTCTCTCTCTCTCTCTCGCTCTTTATATATATATATATATATATAATTATATACAAATATATATCTTACTCTCTCTATCTCTTTCTCTCTCTCTCTCTGGCGTTTCCGTGTGTCTGGAGATTATACTGTCAATTAACGTGATATGTGTTGGTCTGATGCGGCTGAGAGAGAGAGAGAGAGAGAGAGAGAGAGTGAGAGAGAGAGAGAGAGTTACATAGACACACAGACTGCACAGACTAGGCAGTCCGGACTTAATTTTAACATGGGATTTGCTACAAAGTGGAAGTTAGAGGCAGCAAAGCAGAAGGCTCTCTCCCCACTCCACCACTCCCTCCAACCTTGTCTCGGCATGAAATTTAGTTTGGGAAACAAGGCCCTCAGCAAAATGATAACATTTCTTCTGGGAAATTCATAGTAAAGAACGAAGTTGAGAACTGTTATTATGTTACTGAAAATTCATTGACCTCGTAATCTTGTTTTCATAATTTATTATTATATGTATTTTTTTATATTACATATATTTTGTTCGTGATATTTTCTTGTTCTCAGTGAGGGTATTAACTGTTTCCCTCTACACTGCACTGACTCGGTTAACAAAACTGCACGCCATCTTCAAGATAGGGCTTCACTATGCTTTTAAATAACAGTACTATAATGTTAAAATTCTCCTCTGTAAAATTAAATTAATTTTAATAAGAGAGAGAGAGAGAGAGAGAGAGAGAGGAGAATCAGAGAAAAGATAAGATCTAAGGAGAAGAGAGTAATGAATTTACGATTGTAAGTGAGAGACGAAGGTAGAGAGAAGACTGGAATAGAATGTCAGTGAGACCGAGAGAGAGAGAGAGTTACACAGATACTCAGCCCACACAGGCCTAGCGGTTCCTACTAGGTGGTCCGACCATAATACAGGGGACAGGGTACAGGGACAATTTATAGTAGAAGATGACAGCAAAGTAGAAGGCTCTTTCTCCACCCTCCACGCCCTTCGGCTAAAAAGCCTTACAGTAAAATAGGAGGAAGTGTAACCTTAAGGGACAGGAAATGCCCACAAGGAAAGTTGTTATTGAGTATAGAAAGATATTAGTCTGAAAGGGAATTTACACTCACCTACTGATTCTTTCAGGGGGAGAGAGAGAGAGAGAGAGAGTGTGTGTGGGAGTAAGGAGGTAGGAAGGGGACAATTAAGGGAAGGGATAGAGCCAAGGACGGGAAAACGAGGAGATAAAAGTCTGCACAGAGAGAGAGAGAGAGTGTGTGAGTTGGCGTAAGGTAGTAAGTAGGGGGATAATTAAAGGAAGGGATAGAGCAAAGGAGAGAGCGAGATTTCGGAGATAAAAGTGTGTGTGTGTTTGTGTGTGTGTGAGAGAGAGAGAGAGATATTTACATAGATACGCCGACTCCACAGACCATGACTATCCTATGACCATGCTATGAAAGATAACTAAACATCAAGTAATGGAAAATAGAAAAAAAAAAAACGAAGAAGCCTCTCTCCCCACCCTCCACTCTCTCCGGCAAGTAACCATGCAGTGTAGAGATACAAATGAATCCCTTGTCATATTTTAACAAGAAAATACACCAAAAGGATTGATCAGAAAGTTAGAAATGGAAAAACAAATGCCAGATACATGCATCTTGTTTTCCTCCAAAGCTTTACTTACAAAGATCAAACAGAAAGAGAGACAGACAAACAGGCAGAGAGAGAGAGAGAGTTCAAATTCAAATTCAAATTCAAATTCAAATTCAAATAATTCAAATCATTTTATTTCCACTAGTAAGTGGTTATTCTTTACAGCTTCAATTAAAATATTTATGTTAACATAACATATTACAAAGTCAAGGCTAAGATACATAGCACAAACCAATACAGTGTGTCAAAGTACTAAAATAACAGTAGCTTATGTTATAGATGTGTTGCTTAAAAGGAGGTATATAAGTTTAATTTTAAAATCAGATACAGTATAAGCATCTGTAATGTTAGAAGACAGGTTGTTCTACATTTTTGGTCCTATGACATTCATACATCTAGCTCCAGCATCTGTTCTAGTCCTAGGTGCATAGAGACAATTTTGTTGTCTGGTTGTATTATTGGTTATGTCACTTACAGTAGGAAATGTCTTAAACCATGTTGGATAGAAACCGTTTAGCACCTTAAAAACAGCAGTACACGTGTCCAACCTATACTTTTCTTTGATTGTTAACCACCCAAGTTCCTTAATTATCGGTGTTACGTGATCGTATTTCTTTGCACCACCTATGGCTACTTTGGCTGCAAAATTCTGTAATATCTGTACACCGCTAGTTATTGTTATATTTGTTGTGGCCCATACCCGGATGCAGTAGTTTATTATACTCAGTACTAGGGATTGTACAACGATTATTCGAGAAGGTTTTTCGAGACTGGCACTTATGCGATTAATAAACATTAGTGTACCAACAACTTTTTTAGATAATTCATTAGTATGTTTGTCGAAAAGCATAAATCGATCAATGTACACGCCTAAATTTTTAACATGATTACTTGGAGTTATAGTATCCCCATCAATATTGATAACTACATTAGGTGGGATGTATGACAACAGTTGTCTGTTACCAATGAAAATGCATTGAGTTTTACTGGAGTTTAGCATTAGACCATTGCTTAGGAAATACTTCTTGACCCTCAGTAATGCTTCTTCGGTAATGCGAATGATACTAGCAACTTCATCTGCATTACCGGTACACAGAAACTGAGTATCATCAGCATCAGCATCAGAGAGAGAGAGAAAGAGAGAGAGAGAGAGAGAGAAAATTGGTAAAAGGAGAAGATTATAAAAGTCTGGAGATAAAAGGAAGTGATGCGAGAGGAACAGAGGGAAATGTAGATAAGAGAGAGAGAGAGAGAGGGAAAAGGCGTAATATTGAGCTTGAGTGTGGGGAAAGCTTAGGCAATAATATATAGAAAACAAAGTTGATTTTTTTGTTAACCCGGGTGCACTATCGAGGTTGTATTTGTGCAACCAACGCATGCGCAAAAACAATTATTTTCGCGCCACTCCGCCCTGGCGGGCAATATCTTGGTTCTCGGACTGCGCCAGGGCATTCTGAGGCATACTTCGATGGTGAGTAGACCTACGCTGCTCCAGCTCCAGCTCAGCAAGTTTTCCTGTTGCATTGGTGCAACCGCGATAGGAAGTAAGTACCTTTTGTGTTAATGCAATACTTGCATATTTAGGCAGATTGTGAGCCATATATAGTAACTAGGTCTATGATATTTCGACCGTATATGCATGTAAGCCTAATCTAACAGGATCGGCCATATTGATTTGGATAGGGTAGGCCTATGCTGGACTAGAGGCTCTGAAACCTGATAGGAAATATTTACAATTTTGCAAAACTTTCACATTTGATGCTGGTATTTGAATATATTGTGGCTATATATATTTTGTTAATTAAATATGATAGAATAACTTACTTTTGCCCTAAACCTGAGAGTATACTAAGGAATGATTGATTAATGTTGTGTAGGAAGGATAATGAAAAATACCAAATGGTTATGGAGATATGGATTTTTAAAGTGGCAGTTGCAAATTTGCAACAGCGATACATGAATATCTCACTTTTGGAGCGATAGTGTTCCAGGGTTGAGATGTATAAAATCAATGTAATTACCGAAGTATACGAGTTATAGATGAAAATACGCGAGAGAGAGAGAGAGAGAGAGAGAGAGAAAATGTGCAAGGATTTTACAAAGCAAAAATGATATAATGATAAAAAGGATGAACACGGAATCAGAATAAGAAGCAGAATTTAATTTCCACATGAACAAAGTTTATTCTTTAACATGCTCATGATTACAATAATTTCTTAATATACAAAAGATGGCATAATAAAATAGTCATACAAAAATTATATTGGTAAATGGAAAATAGATGGGAAAATAGGAAGACTGAAGGAGAGAGTGAGACCGAGGAGATGAAGGACAGGAATCACTGACATATTTGACTGGCCAGGATTTAAGGTAGGTGAGGCGCGGAGTTGCTGAATGGAGAAATGAATATAAATGCTGGATAGAATGGGATAAATGGTGAATAAGATAAGATAACGTTATTATCACATACCATGCAAAAATGCAACATGAAATTAATTTTGGCTTTAAACTCAGCCGTATACAGTACATATGTTACGATCTTTTTGAAAAAGTGGCCTTTTTGCGAAATGACCGGGATCTTTGCAAAATGACCAAAAACCTAGCCTTTTTTGTAAAATGACACTTAATGTCTGGCCCATTTGCAAAATGTCCAGCATCTTGGCCTTTTTGTAAAATTACCTGTGCCCTTTTGCAAAATGACACCAAACGTCTAACCTAATCTAACCTAACCTATCCTAACCTAACCTAACCTAACCTAATCTAACATTTTAGGTTAGGTTAGGTTAGGTTAGGTTAGGTTAGGTTAGGTTAGACGTTTGGTGTCATTTTGCAAAAGGGCACAGGTCATTTTACAAAAAGGCCAATATGCTGGACATTTTGCAAATGGGCCAGACATTAAGTGTCATTTTACAAAAAGGCTAGTTTTTTGGTCATTTTGCAAAGCTCCCGGTCATTTCGCAAAAAGGCCACTTTTTCAAAAAGGCCGTAACACATACACCATACAATGGTTTAGCGTCATTTTCCATTACACACATTGTAACAGCTCAGGCGGGGTTGCCTTTAAGCAGTTGGAGTGTACTGTAGTACAATAAAGTCCTGCCACAGCACTGCCCCACCAAGTCATCACTGTGGCTGATGTTGGTATAGTGCTAACCCTGCCTCAGCAAGACTCAACAGTCCCCCTCCAGCACTTGTCCCTGCAGTATCTGCAACCACAACAACCTTAACAGTGTTACAAAAAGTCAGCATCATAACAAGACTCTACTGTATTTGGCAATTTGGACTATAGAACAATATAGTCCTGCCCCAACACTGCTCCAACATGCAACCACTTGCCGACACAGGTGTGGCGCCAAACAGCGCCCAGGTAAGACTCAGTCCCCTGTGGCACTTTTCCGCACCCTACCAGCCTCGGCAGTGCTATACCAAGGCAGTGCTAAGATAAAGACTTTATTCCATAGTAATGGCTGTTGGTCCACAAGTCTATCACCATCCCTCCTATTAGTCGGCTTATACGACACACGCAGTAGGGTGCGTGAGGCATATTCTTTTTTTTTTCCTCCACCATTAGATGAAGGCCCCCTTACCCCTAGGCCTATGGGGTATTCTAAAATACAAATTGTACTTGACAACATTACTACTTACATTATTCAAAATACCAGAATAGTGTAAAATGATGGATGAAGAACATATGCATGAATCAGTTTTACCTGTGGCTAAAGAAGAATTTCTACATGAAAGTCGAATGTGATTTATTGTAGTTTGACTATTTGAAATAATCACTAATCTTCACGAGATCTACAGTATATAGCATTTCAGTTTATTTCTTACTCTATTTTGATGACATGTGCTGTGCTATTATTGACATTGATACAGCTAGATATAGGCCCTATTCATAGCATTTCAATTACTTAAGGGGGGTCACCGACTTTGTTGTATCTTTCTCCTTTTTTTCCTCTTTCCCTGGCTTGTATCCATTCGGCCCCATTCAGCCAACTGTTTTAAGACGTCTATCCCCATCCAGGCGTCGATTTCTTCCTGGCGAGCGATAGCGAGCCAGTAGTGTATGAAGAAATCCGGCTTCACCGGAGACATTTTTCTATCGAAAAATGTACAAATTTAGCTTGCTGTCAAAACAAAAATATTTATATGCTGGCTCGCTACCGCTCGCCAGGAAAATATTGACACCTGGATGGGGGTAAACGTCTTGAAACAGTAGGCTGAATGGGACCGAATGGATAAAAGCCAAAGAGAGAGGGAGAGAAAGAGAAAAAAGCGAGGTGGGTCCCCTTAAGGAGATGGTAATTTCTAAACGACAGTGCATACCACCTCCTTTACGTAGGGCACGTGGTACCCGTCTTGCAACTCAATCCCACCCCTACTCTGTGCAACTCTCCAACCCAAGAGTGAAACGTTACTCTCAAACTTTCTTCTACTCAACAGCTGAGCTCTGGAACTCTCTCCCAGAATCAGTCTTTCCCTCTTCCTATGACTTAAATTGCTTCAAACTCCGTGTGTCCAGGCATTTTGGCTCGAACGTCCCTTGATTTTGGCCCTGTCACTCTTTCAACTATGGGGGAGGCACTCGCTATAGGCAGTTATGCCTTTTGCCTCCCTCAATCACATAGAAAAAAAAAAAAAAAAAAAAAAAGAAGAATAGTTATCAATGTCATATTATGACATATGTCAGTATATGAAAACTATATCATTTCTATCTCTCTAACATGATATCAAACATTACTTGATATCTCAGTCATATATAAAAAATACGTTCATGGACATACAATAAAAAATACGTTAATGGACATACAATAAAAATACGTTCATGGACATACAATAAAACATACGTTCATGGACATACAATACAAAATACGTTCATGGACATACAATAAAAAATACGTTCATGGACATACAAATAAAAATACGTTCATGGACATACAATAAAAAATACGTTCATGGACATACAATAAAAAATAGGTTCATGGACATACAATAAAAAATAGGTTCATGGACATACAATAAAAATACGTTCATGAACATACAATCAAAAATACGTTCATGGACATACAATCAAAAATACGTTCATGGACATACAATAACAAATAGGTTCATGGACATACAATATGAAAAGAAAGCAACTGCTCTGAATATAGGATTGATGCTAAGGGGTGGTATTTTACTTTGTATTATCATTCTTTATATTTGATTATTGTCATATATTGTATTTTAGTATTGCGTCCTAGACCTCTATCAAGCGTAAACAAAACAAACATTATTAACCCCCTTTATATATATTTGTTTTTACATTTTGTGGTAGGAAAATATCCCGGCCGAAGTCCGATTCCTACTAAGTTACAGGCTCGCTAATTCTCGCTTGGAGAAATCGACATCTAAATGGCACAAAAGATCTAATTAACAAAGAAGTGGGGCGAAAGGTCTCAAAATCGCCAAACTAGTGGGGCAAACAGCTTAAAATCTCCTAACTAATGGGGCTAATCGTGAAGGATATGGGGGTCCAGACATAAAATAGCTCCCCTGAAGTCTGTCCTGGTTACTCGTACAGTTTGAAGATAAATTATTCACCTTTTCCATTTATGTCAACCCCTTGAGGATTATGCCGCGTTTTGACGGTTTATTCTGGCTATCATTAGACAATTTTATGCAGATTAGGAAGGATCTGTGGGAATTAAATGGGTAATGACTATCTCAATTAACCCTCGGATTTCCATATACCCTTCCTAATCTGGATATATTCGTCTAGTAATTGCCAGATTAATGAGCAGGCATGCGTCATCGTATCTTGAAGAAATTATTAGCAGTTTTAGCAGTGTATTTCGGCTATCATTAGACGATTTGATGCAATTTGGGAACGATCTATAGGAAGCAAAGGGGTAAACACTAAATCAATTTACTCTCTACCTTCCACCCGATACGATCTCACCTTCAGTTCTTAAGGGGACCCACCTCGCTTTTTTCTCTTTCTCTCCCTCTCTCTTTGGCTTGTATCCATTCGGCCCCATTCAGCCTACTGTTTTAAGACGTTTACCCCCATCCAGGTGTCAATATTTTCCTGGCGAGCGGTAGCGAGCCAGCATATATATATTTATGTTGTGACAGCAAGCTAAATTTTTACATTTTTCGATAGAAAAATGTCTCCGGAGAAGCCGGATTTCTCCATACAATGCTAGCTCGCTATCGCTCGCCAGGAAGAAATCGACACTTGGATGGGGATAAATGTCTTAAAACAGTTGGTTGAATGGTGCCGAATGGATACAAGCCAGGGAAAGAGAGAAACGGAGAGAAAGATAAAACAAAAAGCCGGTGACACCCCTTAAAGAAGCTAAATGTGAGCTCTCCAAACCACTGACGCTGCTTTTCAGTAAGTCCTTGACAACTGGGATTACTCTAGTCCTTGACAACTGGGATTACTCTAGTCCTTGACAACTGGGATTACTCTAGTCCTTGACAACTGGGATTACTCTAGTCCTTGACGTCTGGGATTACTCTAGTCCTTGACGTCTGGGATTACTCTAGTCCTTGACGTCTGGGATTACTCTAGTCGTTTGTGATTTTTAGAGGTTGACGGTCAAAGGTTTGTGCCTATTTAGAATATGGAATATCTATATCTTTCCGCCAATTGACCACTTGCGAGTTTCGTTTTATAAGGAAGTTGGAGCTGTAGACAACGATATTTAGCATAATTTACAGGTAAAATACGGTCGTAGTACATCTATAAATACATAAAAACCCCAATTCAACATACCATTTATCCATCAGAAACGTACATTATTATTGCGTTTCTGTTTACTATCGATGTTCACGGCTCCAACTTCCTTATAGCCTGAAACTCGCAAGTGGTCAATTGGGTAACCGACTTGTGCACCCCCCTGTATATAGAGTTCACAACTACATTGGGTAACCGACTTGTGCACCCCTGTATATAGAGTTCACAACTACATTGGGTAACCGACTTGTGCACCCCTGTATATAGAGTTCACAACTACATTGGGTAACCGACTTGTGCACCCCTGTATATAGAGTTCACAACTACAAAGACCTGAGAACATTAATATGAGACTGGGAATGTGAAGGCAATGGTTGGGTTGAAAATGAAGGGAAAATGGTCTGCTGGGGTGTAATAGGTCAGGCAACGCGGATCATTAGAGAGAGAGAGAGATTCAGATTTCAGATTCAGATTATTTTATTTCCATTAAATATACAATGGCTGTTCATACAATAGTATCATCTTAAACAAATTACATAATACATAGACACTTAGACCATCTCCCTGGAATTAACCGCAGGATCTTTGAAATATTAACCATTCCCTGTACTCCGAGAGAGATAGGATGAGAGAGAGAGGATTAAGGGAGAGAGAGAGAGAGAGAGAGAGAGAGAGATCATTCTGAAGGAAAACAGTAAATTCGTCCCATGATATAAATGTCAAGCCAATTTCCGTTAACTTGACCAGGGACTGTTTGTGATGAGTGGAAATATTATTTGCATGTTGGAAACGTGTATGAGGCAGCTGTATAAAGACGAGGGCTTAAGGTGAGGCTGATGGACTGTTGAGATTAAGGGGAGATCGGTCGTTTGTTTGGTCCCCTTTCTACCTCGTGTTAAGCCCCATTTGTTTTGAGATTATAAGACGTTCGCCCCATTTCGTTGTCAATTTTAAGACCTTTCGTGCCATTTAGGTGTTGATTATTTCCTGGCGAGCGATAGCGAGCCTGAAATTTTAAGAACATTTTTCTACCGAAAAATGTACAAATTTATCTTGAAGGGGGGTCTAGGGGGTATTTTTCTAAGCTTGATGGAGGTCTAGCGAGGACACTCAGAAATAAAGGAATAAATGAATTAATAGAAAAAGAAAAAAAAGGTCCGTCTCCCCTTAAGAAGGATTAAAGGGGGGGAATGAACACGGTAAAATAGTGGGAAATATTAACTATGGGATTAGAATACGATGTGAGGAGAGGGGGGCTGGTACGGTTAGCCAAATAAGTTGTGTCGCCGCTGTCATTACGTTATGCTTGCTGTGTGCTGTATTAATGTCTGTCAGTTGTTGAATAGGCTGTGTAAAGATAGGAACATGGTTGTATATCTCACTCTGAACAATGATTTGAACCTAAGATAGCCCTGATACTAATTATTAATCGTAATATACTTGGTGCCGCTACATGACTTATATACTAGTTCTAGTATACTGTATACTAGTATACAGGTAGCCTATTTTGTTAACTTATGCGAGAATTTCAATTTAGCAAGATCGACCTACTTTGAATATGCTATGCTAACTCCATCAACCCAATTTAGCAGGAAAGCTCAACCAGTGCTACATCCACCACAGACAATTAAGCCAGTGCCAACTTTAAGTCCTAAACTAAACTAACCTAACCAAACAGTACAGGCTGAATACTGTCACTGTGTTAGGAAAAGCCTCATAGTTATTCCATAAACATAATTGGCTCAGGTTTATATCTACTAGTTGAAATTGTGAGATGGTTGAGTTTTCCGGTTACCAACAATGAGACATAACAGAGCTGAATATTGTTGTTTGCATAATGTAAGCCCAGCTAACATTTATCAACTCATTTCAGTACACAATGGCGGCTATTAAACAAAATATTGGCGATTAGGCAGAGTTCAATGGCCAATATTATAGGTAGACTTTACTGGAGGAGAATCTTTAGTATGACTGAGTTCGATATAATTAAATAAACTGTACATAATTATGTTTGCATTATAAAACAAAATATCATATAATCAACTGTGCAGTATATACATGTGAGGAGTGGATCACATAATGATATGCTTTCATTAATTTCATTGGAGGTGTTTGGTATTGGAGTGAAATGAATACAAAAAAATATGACGTGGATATTGTGTGATGACTTAGTACAATATGTGTATTATTTGGTATTTGTTCTTTCCAGATTATGAGGTAAGTAGTGGAGGCCGGAGTGGGAGCGTTGTGAGGTAAGGTGTGTTGTGAGGTAAGGTGTGTTGTGAGGTAAGGTGTGTTGTGTTGTGAGGTAAGGTGTGTTGTGTTGTGAGGTAAGGTGTGTTGTGTTGTGAGGTAAGGTGTGTTGTGAGGTAAGGTGTGTTGTGAGGTAAGGTGTGTTGTGAGGTAAGGTGTGTTGTGTTGTGAGGTAAGGTGTGTTGTGTTGTGAGGTAAGGTGTGTTGTGAGGTAAGGTGTGTTGTGAGGTAAGGAGTGTTGTGTTGTGAGGTAAGGTGTGTTGTGAGGTAAGGTGTGTTGTGAGGTAAGGTGTGTTGTGAGGTAAGGTGTGTTGTGTTGTGAGGTAAGGTGTGTTGTATTGTGAGGTAAGGAGTGTTGTGTTGTGAGGTAAGGTGTGTTGTGTTGTGAGGTAAGGACGTGTGTTGTGTTGTGAGGTAAGGTGTGTTGTGTTGTGAGGTAAGGTGTGTTGTGTTGTGAGGTAAGTGTGTTGTGTTGTGAGGTAAGGTGTGTTGTGTTGTGAGGTAAGGTGTTTTGTGTTGTGAGGTAAGGTGTGTTGTGTTGTGAGGTAAGGTGTGTTGTGTTGCTAGGTAAGGTGTGTTGTGAGGTAAGATGTGCTGTGTTCTGAGGTAAGGTGTGTTGTGTTGTGAGGTAAGATGTATTGTGTTGCGAGGTAAGGTGTGTTGTGTGAGGTTGTGTGTGGGTTGTGAGGTAAGGTGTGTTGTGTTGTGAGGTAAGGAGTGTTGTGTTATGAGGTAAGGTGTGTTGTGAGGTAAGGAGTGTTGTGTTATGAGGTAAGGTGTGTTGTGAGGTAAGGTGTTTTGTGAGGTAAGGTGTTTTGTGGGGTAAGGTGTGTTGTGTTGTGAGGTAAGGTGTGTTGTGTTATGAGGTAAGGTGTGTTGCGAGGTAAGGTGTGTTGTGAGGTAAGGTGTGTTGTGTTGTGAGGTAAGGTGTGTTGTGTTGTGAGGTAAGGTGTGTTGTGAGGTAAGGTGTGTTGTGTTGTGAGGTAAGGTGTGTTGTGAGATAAGGTGTGTTGTGAGGTAAGGTGTGTTGTGTTGTGAGGTAAGGTGTGTTGTGAGGTAAGGTGTGTTATGAGGTAAGGTGTGTTGTGTTGTGACGTAAGGTGTGTTGTGTTGTGAGGTAAGGTGTGTTGTGAGGTAAGGAGTGTTGTGAGGTAAGGTGTGTTGTGAGGTGTGTTGTGAGGTAAGGTGTGTTGTGAAGTAACGTGTGTTGTGTTGTGAGATAAGGTTTGTCGTATTGTGAGGTAAGCTGTGTCGTGTTGTGAGGTAAGGTGTGTTGTGTTGTGAGGTAAGGTGTGTTGTGTTGTGAGGTAAGGTGTGTTGTGAGGTAAGGTGTGTTGTGTTGTGAGGTAAGGTGTGTTGTGAGGTAAGGAGTGTTGTGTTGTGAGGTAAGGTGCGTTGTGAGATAAGGAGTGTTGAGAGGTAAGGTGTGTTGTGAGGCAAGGTGTGTAGTGTTGTGAGGTAAGGTGTGTTGTGAGGTAAGGTGTGTTGTGTTGTGAGGTAAGGTGTGTTGTGAGGTAAGGTGTGTTGTGAGGTAAGGTGTGTTGTGAAGTAAGGTGTGTTGTGTTGTGAGGTAAGGTGTGTTTTGAGGTAAGGTGTGTTGTGGGGTAAGGTGTGTTGTGTTGTGAGGTAAGGTGTGTTGTGTTGTGAGGTATGGTGTGTTGTGAGGTAAGGTGTGTTGTGTTGTGAGGTAAGGTGTGTTGTGAGGTAAGGTGTGTTGTGTTGTGAGGTAAGGTGTGTTGTGAGGTAAGGTGTGTTGTGAGGTAAGGTGTGTTGTGAGGTAAGGTGTGTTGTGTTGTGAGGTAAGGTGTGTTATGTTGTGAGGTAAGGTGTGTTGTGAGGTAAGGTGTGTTGTGAGTTAAGGTATGATGTGTTGTGAGGCAAGGTGTGTTGTGGGAGTGAGAGTATGAGGGATGGGGTGGGAGTGAGAATATGAGGGGCCAGAGGGGGAGTATGAGGGGCTGGAGTGGGAGTATGAGGGGCTGGAGTGGGAGTATGAGGGCCTGGAGTGGGAGTATGAGGGGCCGGAGTAGGATTATGAGGGGCTGGAGTGGGAGTATGAGGGGCTGGAGTGGGAGTATGAGGGGCAAGAGTGGGAGTACGAGGGGCTGGAGTGGGAATATGAGGGGCTGGAGTGAGAGTATGAGGGGCCGGAGTGGGAGTATGAGGGGCTGGAGTGAGAGTATGAGGGGCTGGAGTGAGAGTGGGAGGGGCCGGAGTGGGAGTATGAGGGGCTGGAGTGAGAGTATGAGGGGCTCGAGTGGGAGTATGAGGGGCTGGGGTGAGAGTATGAGGGGCTGGAGTGAGAGTATTAGGGGCCAGAGTGGGAGTATGAGGGGCTGGAGTGAGAGTATGAGGGGCTGGAGTGAGAGTATGAGGGGCCGGAGTGGGAGTATGAGGGGCCGGAGTGGGAGTATGAGGGGCTGGAGTGGGAGTATGAGGGGCTGGAGTGGGAGTTTGAGGGGCTGGAGTGAGAGTATGAGGGCCCGGAGTGGGAGTATGAGGGGCTGGAGTGGGAGTATGAGGGGCTGGAGTGGGATTATGAGGGGCTGGAGTGGGAGTATGAGGGGTTGGAGTGGTACTATGAGGGGCTGGAGTGGGAGTATGAGAGGCCAAAGTGGGAGTATGAGGGGCTGGAGTGGCAGTATGAGGGGCCGGAGTGGGAGTATGAGGGGCCAGAGTGAGAGTATGAGGGGCCGGAGTGGAAGTATGAGGGGCTGGAGTGGGAGTATGAGGGGCCGGAGTGGGAATATGAGGGGCCGGAGTGGGAGTATGAGGGGCCGGAGTGGTAGTAAGAGTGGCCGGAGTGGTAGTATGAGTGGACGGAGTGGGATAATGAGTGGCCAGAGTGGGAGTATGAGTGGCTGGAGTGGTAGTATGAGTGGCCGGAGTGGGAGTATGAGTGGCCGGAGTGGGAGGATGAGGGGCCAGAGTGGTAGTATGAGGTGCTGGAGTGGTAGAATGAGAGGCTGGAGTGGGAGTATGAGGGGCTGGAGTGGGAGTATGAGGAGCCGGAGTGGGAGTCTGAGGGGCCGGAGTGGGAGTATGAGGGGCCGAAGTTTGAGTATGAGGGGCTGGAGTGGGAGTATGTGGGGCTGGAGTGGGAGTATGAGGGACCGGAGTGGGAGTGTGAGAGGCCAGAGTGGGAGTTTGAGGGGCCGGAGTGGGAGTTTGAGGGGCTAGAGTTGGAGTATGAGAGGCCAGAGTGGGAGTATGAGGGGCCGGAGTGGGAGTGGGAGTATGAGGGATCAGAGTGGGAGTATGAGGGGCCGGAGTGGGAGTATGAGGGGCCAGAGTGGGAGTATGTGGGGCCGGAGTGGTAGTATGAGAGGCCAGAGTGGGAATATGAGGGGCCAGAGTGGGAGTATGAGGGGCCAGAGTGGTAGTATGAGGGGCCAGAGTGAGAGTATGAGGGGCTGGAGTGAGAGTATGAGGGGCCGGAGTTGGAGTATGAGGGACTGGAGTGTACAAAGGAGTACAAAGGAATAGTAGAAAGGAAATCAAGCAACAACAGATCTAGTGACCCTTCTAGGCTGTTTGTCCTCCAAAGCACTGATGATCAAGTGTCCAAACAGTGGTTTAGAGTGGGTAAGGGAACATTGGAAAGGAAACTACTTCCCTGGAACTAATGTCCGTGGCAGGGTTAGAAAGTTAGTAGAGAACAGATGGGTTAGTAACTGAGGGGAGGATAAAATAAAGTTATTAATTTACAAACGCAGTCAGTCGCGGGTTTGATGCGAGATATTTGTCTAGGCGAAGTTTAAATGAATCAACGGTGTTGCAGTCTATAACATCTCGGGGAAGCCCATTCCATAAGTTGACAACTCGATTGAAGAAGACATTTTTAGCTTCGTTTGAGTTAAAAGATTTATCAATAATTTTGCACCCATTTCCCCGCGTGTAATTAGATTGGTCGATAGTGAAGTACATACTACAGTTCATTTTGTCGATGCCTTTGATGATTTTGAACACTTGAATTAAGTCGTCTCCTAATCTGCGCTGGGTTAAAGGAAATAGATTTAATTCTCTAAGACGCTCCTCGTATGGTTTGTTCTTTAGGCTATAGGTATCATATTGGTAACTCTACATTGAACTCGTTCTAGCTTGTCTATATCTTAAGGTAATAAGGAGTGGGAGTATGAGGGGCCGGAGTGGGAGTATAAGGGGCTGGAGTGGGATTATGAGGGGCTGGAGTGGGAGTATGAGGGGTTGGAGTGGTGGTATGTGGGAGTATGAGGGGCCAAAGTGGAAATATGAGGGGCCGGAGTGGGAGTATGAGGGGCAGGAATGAGAGTATGAGGGGCTGGAGTGGGAGTATGAGGGGCTGAAGTGGGAGTATGAGGGGCGGGAGTGGGAGTATGAGGGGTTGGAGTGGTAGTATGTGGGAGTATGAGGGGCCAGAGTGGAAATATGAGGGGCCGGAGTGGGAGTATGAGGGACAGGAATGAGAGTATGAGGGGCTGGAGTGGGAGTATGAGGGGCTGAAGTGGGAGTATGAGGGGCTGGAGTGGAAGTATGAGGGGTCGGAGTGGGAGTATGAGGGGCCGGAGTGGGAGTATGAATGGCTGGATGGAGTGGGAGTATGAGGGGTAGGAGTGGGAGTATGTGGTGCTGGAGTGGTATTATGAGGGGCTGGAGTGGGAGTATGAGGTGCTGGAGTGGGAGTATGAGGGGCTGGAGTGGGAGTATGAGGGGCTGGAGTGGTATACGTATGATAGGCCAGAGTGGGAGTATGAGGGGCCGGAGTGGGAGTATGAGGGGCTGGAATGAGAGTATGAGGGGCTGGAGTGGGAATATGAGGGGCTGGAGTGGTAGTATGAGGGGCCGAAGTTTGAGTATGAGTGGCCGGAGTGGTAGTATGAGTGGCCGGAGTGGTAGTATGAGTGGCCGGAGTGGGAGTATGAGTGGCCGAATTGGGAGTATGAGGGGCCGGAGTGGTAGTATGAGGGGCCGGAGTGGGAGTGTGAGGGGCCAGAGTGGTAGTATGAGGAGGTGGAGTGGTAGTATGAGGGGCTGGAATCGGAGTACGAGGGGCCGGAGTGGGAGTATGAGGGGCCGAAGTTTGAGTATGAGGGGCCGGAGTGGGAGTATGAGGGGCAGGAGTGGGAGAATGAGGGACCGGAGTGGGAGTATGAGAGGCCAGAGTGGGAGTATGATGGGCTGGAGTGGGAGTTTGAGGGGCTAGAGCTGGAGTATGAGAGGCCAGAGTGAGAGTATGAGGGGCTGGAGTGGGAGTGGGAGTATGAGGGGTCAGAGTGGGAGTAAGAGGGGCCGGAGTGGGAGTATGAGGGACCGGAGTGGGAGTATGAGGGGCCAGAGTGGGAGTATGAGGGGCCAGAGTGGGAGTATGAGGGGCCAGAGTGGTAGGATGAGGGGCCAGATTGGGAGTATGAGGGGCCGGAGTGGTAGTATGTGGGGCCGGAGTGGTAGTATGAGGGGCCGGAGTGGTAGTATGAGGGACCGGAGTGGTAGTATGTGGGGCCGGAGTGGTAGTATGAGGGACTGGAGTGGTAGTATGAGGGGCCAGAGTGGTTGTATGAGGGGCCAGAGTGGTAGTATGAGGGGCCTGGAGTGAATTAGAATCAGAATCAGAATATTTATTTTTCCATTTTACAATGGTTCTTCACATAAAACATTAACAAATATTAAAATACATACATTATATATATATATATATACATATTTACAATAAGAAACATCTCTAGTATGTTACTATGGACAGTCTTCAATATCTATTAAAAAAAATGACATTTACAGTATTATTACATTTTTTGTTTATAGATCCATTTCATGTTTCAGAATATAATCTTTTAATATATGCTTAAACGTGTTTAGGTTATTTGTTTCCTTTATTGATTTCGGCAACCTATTCCATATTTTAGGACCTGCTACCAAAAGCGATCGTTCACCATAAAAGGTGATTGTTCTCTGTACATATAGATGGTTTTGCTGTCTTGTGTTACTATTTATGATTTCATTAACAATAGGAAAGTGTATTAGCCAGTTTGGAATTAGCTTATGCCTTTCTTTATACACCGCAATAGCTGTATCATATATATATTTTTGCTTTATTTTTAGCCACTCTAATTCCTTTATTATCGGAGTTACATGGCCGTATTTTTTTGCTCCTCCCACTGCTACCTTTGCAGCAAAATTCTGCATTGTTTGTACAATATTTAATATAGTGCAATTAGTTGAACCCCATATCATTATGCAATAATTTATCAAACTTAAAATTAGCGATTGAATCACAATGACCCTAGTAGCTTTGTCAAAATTACCTTTTATACGATTCACATACATCAACGTTCCCATGACTTTCTTGTTCAGTTCACTTGTGTGTTTGTTGAAAAGCATGTTACAATCTATATGTAGACCTAAATTTGTTACATGTGTACAAGGTATAATTTTATGATCATCGAGTTGTATACATACATTTGAGGGTATTTGGGATAAAAGCAATCTAGTGCCAAGGAAAATGCATTGAGTTTTATTTGCATTCAACATAAGACCATTTCTCTGGAAATATTGTTTCACTATTTTGAGTGTATTTTCTGTTTTGCTAATTACATTATTTAGTTCATCCAGAGTGCCTGAGTGAAGTATCTGTGTATCTTCAGCATACTGAATGAGCAAACAATCTTTAACATAGCTTAGTAAATCATTGACAAATATAATAAATAGAATGGGTCCTAGAATAGAGCCTTGAGGCACTCCATATGTTACATGTAAAGTAGATGAGACTGTATCACCCAACTGCACAGCCTGTGTCCTATCGGTCAAGTAATTCATAAGCCAGAATGAGTCAATATTTATTTGTTTACATTTTTCTAACAATATTTGATGACTGACACTGTCGAAAGCTATAGACAAATCAAGACACTTTTTTGTTATCCATATTAGTATATATTTTATTAGTTAATAAAGTGAGGGCTGTTTCCGTTGATAAATTTGGCCGAAAACCATGTTGACTTATAGAAAGCAGATTGTTGTTTTCCAAGTGCGACATATACTGATTTGTGGCGACTTTCTCTAAAACTTTTGATAATATTGGGAGAAGTGAAATGGGTCGATAATTACCAACACAATCTTTGTCTCCATTTTTATATATTGGTTTAATTATAGCATGCTTCCACATTTTCGGGAACTTACCAGTTACTATCGAAGTGTTTATTATACAGGTTAAGTAAGATATTGTAACATACAGTGCATCTTTTAACATCTGAAGAGAAATCCCATCAGAACCACAAGCTTTCGTGTCTTTAAGCTGCTTAAATGTTAGAATTATAGTATTTGTGTCAATTGGTTTTAGTCTAAAAAGATTGTTAGCAGTTGTAGAAGTCTCATATCGTTGGTCGGTATTCTCATCTGTGTCTAGTGTAATGTTATTTTGTGATTTCTCATACGATGATTTGCCTACATTTGCAAAGAAATCGTTAAATGTGTCTACTTTTTCTATCGTGTTATCAAAGGATTGGATACTTGAAGATTTCTTATTACTGGGAACTATTTGTTTTATTAATTTCCAAGTTGATGCTGTATCACCTTTACAATTATTAAATTGGTCATGGTAAAATTTACTTTTTGTTCCTGCTATGAGAGACTTGACTCGTTTTTTCTCAGTTTTATACTTTGGCTCTAGATCTCTGTTTTGTCTATCGTGTTTTAATGCAGCTTGTAGCTTGTTCCTTTCGCTTATTGCGGTTTTAATGGTGTTGTTTATCCAAGGGGCATTGGGCCTTTTTATCTCCTTTGTAGTTATTGGAGCACATTTATCGAGACATTCTATAAATACAGTTGTAAATATTTCTACCTGTTCATCTACATCATCAGTATCCATTATCTTATTTAGTCTATCAGTTTCACCCATAATCAAGTCACAAAAATTATCTTTATCATAATTACTCATTTGTCTAAATGTCTTAATTACGGGTTGACGTTTGGGTTTTCTAGCATTTACTTCCACCATAATTTTTTCGTGATCTCCAATTGAGTGTGATACAACATCTGCATAGTGTACTGTGTTAAGGTTATTAGTAATTATGACGTCTAATAGGGTGCTAGAGTGAGAAGTGATTCTTGTGGGTTTCTGAATAAGCTGATGGAGATGATTGGTAGTTATAATTGTACTAATCTTATTTGTACTAAAAAACAGGTTATCGTTTAAGTCTCCTAAAATATATATATTTTTTTTTACGTAGACAAACAGACTTTAGTATGAGTGGTAGTATGATGGGCTGGAGTGGGAGTATAAGGGTCCAGAGTGGTAGTATGAGGGGCTGGAGTGGGAGTATGAGAGGCCAGAGTGGGAGTATGAGGGGCTGGAGTGGGAGTATGAGAGGCCAGAGTGGGAGTATGAGGGGCCGGAGTGGGAGTATGAGGGGCCGGAGTGGGAGTATGAGGGGCCAGAGTGGGAGTTGAAGTATGAGGGGTCGGAGTGGGAGTATGAGGGGCCAGAGTGGTAGCATGAGGGGCTGGAGTGGGAGTATGAGGGGTCGGAGTGGTAGTATGAAGGGGCGGAGTGGGAGTATGAGGGGCCGGAGTGGGAGTTGGAGTATGAAGGGTCGGAGTGGGAGTATGAGGGGCCAGAGTGGTAGTATGAGGGG
Organism: Paralithodes platypus; assembly: GCA_032716605.1. Taxonomy (NCBI): domain Eukaryota; kingdom Metazoa; phylum Arthropoda; class Malacostraca; order Decapoda; family Lithodidae; genus Paralithodes; species Paralithodes platypus. The sequence continues at coordinate 16,471,769 of CM064544.1, read as the reverse complement.
CCGGAGTGGGAGTATGAAGGGCTGGAGTGGTAGTGCACTGTGGCCGTATATATATAAAATGAGTCTGGGGAGGCTGGGAGTTGCTGGGTTAGACCACATTAAGGTAAATCATATTGTGGGGTGTGGTGTGTTAGAATGTAGTGTGGTGTAGTGTATTATGTGTGTTGTATTGTGGTGTACTGTGTTGCGATGTATTTTATTGTGTTGTGTTGTGTTGTATTGTGATGTGTTATGTTATGTTATGTGGTGTAGTCTATTGTGTTGCAGTATTTTATGTGTGTTTTGTATTGTGTTGTGCTATGTGCATGCATGTTGTGTGTGAGACAGACAGACAGTTGTGTATGAGAGTATGCTGTATTCAGTTGCTTAGGATTTTATGTTTGTGTTTGAATTGGTTAGAGTTTTATGTTGTGTTGTGTGTTGCGTCGTATTGATTTGTGTGATGTTACAAAGGAGTACAAACAAATCAAGCAACAACAGGTCTAGTGACCCTTCTAGCTTGCTTGTCCTCCAAAACACTGAGGATCAAGTGTCCAAACAGTGGTTTAGAGTGGGTAAGGGAACATTGAAAAGGGAATTACTGCCCTGGAACTAATGTCCGTGGCAGGATTAGGAAGTTAGTAGAGGACAGATGGGTTAGTAACTGAGGGGGGGGATAAAATAAAGTTATTCATTTACAAACGCAGTCAGTCGCGGGTTTGATGAGAGATATTTGTCTAGGCGGAGTTTAAATGAATCAACGGTAATGCAGTCTATAACGTTTCGGGGAAGCCCATTCCACAAGTTGACAACTCGATTGAAGAAGAAATTCTTAGATTCGTGCGAGTTAAAAGATTTACCAATAATTTTGCAACCGTTTCCCCGCGTGTAATTAGATTGGTCGATAGTGAAGTACTTACTACAGTTCATATTGTCGATGCCTTTGATGATTTTGAACACTTGAATTAAGTCACCTCTTAATCTGCGCTGGATTAAAGGAAATAGATTTAATTCTCTAAGACGCTCTTCGTATGGTTTGTTCTTTAGGCTAGGTATCATTTTGGTAGCTCTGCGTTGAACTCGTTCTAGCTTGTTTATATCTTTTTGGTAATAAGGGCACCAGGATTGAACGCAGTATTCCAGAAGAGGGCGGACTAAGGAATTGTAAAGGGTTAGGATAACTTCTTTGGATTTATGCTCAAATGACCTGCCTATAAAGCCAATTATTTTGTTTGCCTTCTTAACAACTTCTGAACATTGTTGACTCGGTTTTAGGTTACTCGATATTGTTACTCCCAGATCGGTTTCTCTGTTTACATTCTTAAGCTGAGTGCCATTCATCGAATAGTTTGCTTTCTCATTTAGGTATCCGACATGTAGTACTTTACATTTATCCGCATTGAAACTCATTTGCCAAATTTGGGCCCAACATGACAATTTATCTAGATTGTGTTGCATATCGTCAACTTTTTCTTTTGAGAGTACGCTATTTGCAATTTTTGTATCGTCAGCAAATTTTGAGATTGTACAGGTGAGACCCTCATCTATGTCGTTGATGTAAATTAGAAAGATAATTGGTCCTAGTACCGATCCCTGGGTACCCCGCTACTTACATTGGTCCATTTAGATGCCTTACCGTTTATGACTACCCTTTGCTTTCTGTTGCTGAGCCAATTTTCTATCCATTTCAACACACCATCTTGTATTCCATGCGCTTTTAGTTTTAGCAGTAAACGTTTGTGGTGAACTTTGTCAAAGGCCTTTTGAAAATCAAGGTATATAATATCTACAGCTTTACTCTCATCGTAGAGGTTGAGGATATCGTGGAACAAGTCTAAGAGGTTTGTTAAACAGGAACGTTTTTTACGAAAGCCGTGTTGAGTGTCTTTAAGTATGTTATTTTCCTCTAAGTGATTTACGAGTCTGTCTCCTATGACCGTTTCTAGCATTTTACATACAACTGAGGTTAAGCTAATTGGACGATAGTTACTGGGTAGGGATTTGCTACCTTTTTTGAATATCGGTGTTACGTTGGCTAGCTTCCACTGATCAGGCATAGTTCCAGACTGCAAGGATTTATTGAATAGTAATGTCAGTGGTTTGGAGAGCTCATCCTTAGCTTCCTTTAGAACTCTAGGCGAGATTGTATCAGGTCCTGGCGTTTTATTTACCTTGAGTTTATCTAAACAATTCAATACTTCTCTCTCTGTAACGGTGATATTGCTTAGAACATCTGAATTATCAATCTGAATCGGCGATGGTGTAGGGATATCACTGAGGTCTGCTGTTGTAAAAACTGATGCAAAGAAGGTATTGAGGGCATTACTCATTTGTACTTCGTCTTTGGTGTATTCTCCATTTTCATCGACTAATGGTCCAACAGTTGAAGTAACTACTTTTTTCTTTCTGATATAACTATAGAATTCTTTCGGGTTTGTTTTACTTTGATTCGCAATATGTAACTCTAAGGTCTTTTTACTCTGCTTAATTAACTTTTTGGCTTTGCGTCGTAGCTCTACAAATTTCACCCGTTCTTCGTCATTTTGTGAGGATTTTAATCTATCATTAGCAAATTTTTTAGCAAGCAGGCAGTTTGAAATATCTTTATTCCACCATTTGGGCTTATTATTATGGCCTGGACGCCGTATTTTGGATGGTATGCAGTCTTGCACTGCTTTTAGGTAAGTGGTTTCGAATAACTTCCAAGATGTATTTATGTCGTTATTGTTAATTAAAAAGCTCCAGTCAGTTTCTTTAAACATAGCTCTAAGTTTATGGAAGTTTGCTTTCTTGAAATTAGGGACTTTTTCGATGCTACTATTTGGTTCGTTACTAGTAAACTTTAAAGTGAAAGTTATCGTACGATGGTCGCTGTTACTGAATTCATCACCAACATTCAAATTCTCTATCAATTCTTCTTTTGTTGCAAGTACAATGTCAAGAACGTTATTACCACGGGTCGGCGTTCGAACAAATTGATAAAGCGAACTCTCTTGCAAGTTCGTATACAAGTCATGTCCGGAGTGTGAAGTAAGAGTATCGCCCCACTTGGTCACAGGTAAATTAAAGTCACCAAAAATTACGGTATCTTGTGAGTTACTTACATCTGCAATTTGTTCGTAAATTTCTCGGTCAGTTTGCACTGATTGAGCTGGAGGTCTGTATATTAACGCAAGTATTATTTTTGTACCTTTATTATTCTTTATTAGCACAAAAGATGTGTCGACATTCACAATTTGAGGTTTTGACACGATGGTCGGGTTAAAACTTTCTTTGATATAAAATAAAACGCCACCTCCATTTTTATTTATTCGGCTGTTCTCAAACATTACATAACCGGGAAGTGAATACTCTGCTAAAAAGTCTCTATCTTCTGTATTGAGCCAAGATTCTGTTATGCCAATCACATCATAATTTTCTGTAAACACTGGTTCCTCTAAATCTGAAAATTTATTGCGTATGCTACGAGCGTTTGCATAGAAAACCTTTAAAGTTGCGGTTTTAGAACTCACAGAACGTTCTTTCATTGAATTTTTGGTTCTGGTCGGATCTACATTTACATTCATGGCTGTCCTCGGTCCTCGGTCGTTATCCCTGGCGGTTTTGAATTTGGGTCGTGTTGGTGGAGTTTTATCCAAATTCCCGGTTATTGACGGATTAGTATTTAATTCTTTTGTAGGTTGCCGTCCTCGCTGTCTTCGATCCTCCTTCCTGGTTGTCCTGTGCTGAGTCGATTTCTTCTCCGAAAATCCTTCACCGCATCGTTGAGAAGACGCCCAAAACGTGCTGCTCCCACCTGGTTCAGATGAACTCCATCGTCCGAAAACAAATAGTCATCGTAGTAGAAATTGTCCCAGGTGTCGACGAATCCCACGTTCTCTTTCCTGCAGAGGTTTGCTAGACAACGATTTGTGCTGGTGGCTATGATGTAAAATCGGCTCTCTCTACACCGAGCCGGGGGACGATTCCTGAGACGATGATCCTTGATGACTTCTCCTTAAACGACTTGATCAGCTGCTGGTACTTTAAAAGCAAATCTTCCGACCGGGTTCGCTGTACATCGTTGGATCCAACGTGGATAACGTACATTGTATTAGCAGGGGCCAGCTTTGATACTTCGTCAACTGCTGCAACTACGTCGTCCACACCACCACCAGGGATACAAAAACGCTTCCTGGTCTTAGGTGCCCTGGCGCAAAACTCTGTGAGCTGACCACGTATCATCGAGTCTCCCACGAGCCGGACTTCTTCTATTTCCTCTTCGTCATCTGAGTCTGTGAGGATCTGGAAACGGTTTTGACACTCGGTAATCGGTATGTGTTTCCTGGTCTTGGGGCAAACGTTGTTCCTCACGACACGGAAGTTGTCTTGAGGGGGAAGAGAGTCACTATTTGTATCTTGAGTATCGGAAACATCAGCTGAAGTGGCTACTGTAGGCGTTGAATTTTTGGCAGTTGACGTTGGGGCGTTGGTGGCTGCTGGAGTTGCGATGACAATTGAAGTTTGTGGTACTCCAACGTTGAGTGTTACAAACTCTTGGAGTGATTCCAGCTTCATGGTGAGGACGTTGATCTTGTTGTAGGCTTCATCTAATTTCACTGTAAAATTCTCTCGTTGCTGGCAGAGCCGGCAGACTTGAAGATAGACAGTAGCAAACATGGACTCACCAAACCTACCGGCGCAGTTCGCACAAGCGCGAGGCATGGTGACAGTCACTTTCTTCAGATCACTTCACTCACTTAAAAAACACTTCACTCACTTTAAAACACTTCACTCACTTTAAAAACACTTCAATCACTTCAACCGAAAACAAATATGCTGAAATACGCAGAAATAGGTTATCAGGGGTGATAGCCTAACCGAAAACAAAAAATTTGAGATACGCAGAATTAGGCTTCCAGGGGCGATAGCCTAACCAAAAGTTTGTTTTTAAATTTTTAAATTGTTGATTTGTGTTGTGTCTGATTGCTATGCTGTGTTGTGTTTGGTTGTGTTTGGTTGTGTTCTTTTGTGTGTTGTGTTATGCTTAAGTGTTTGAATATAGTGTTGTACAGTGATGTGTAGTGTTGTGATGTGTTTACTGTATTGTATTTGTGTTGAGTGGTGTATCGTTGTATAGTGTAGTGTTTTGTTTATGTGGTTGTATTTTATTGTATTGTGTTGGCTCATGGGGAACTGTGTTAAATTGTTTTGTGTTGTGCTATATGAATGCTGGGTTATATTGTGTTGTATGATGTTATATTATGTTCTCTTGTGTTGTGGTGCATTGTGTTGCTTTGAGTGGAGTTCGGTGTGCGTGTATATTGAGAGAGAGAGAGAGTATTTCAGAAAAATTGTGGTCCATTCTGGGGAGATTCTCGAAAAGGAAGGAAAGAGATTGTGCAATATACTACACTAATTGCAGAGTGTGCAAAATACCTTTAGTATCCAATCTCTTCTTGAACTACTTTACTGACGAACTGTTTACAACTGCTGAGGGAAGTTTGTTCTAGGTAGAATAGATCTCGTATGTGTAAAATATTCCACAAATACTAGTGCTAAACCTTTTTTCAATTCTAACTTCCTGCCGTGGTTGCGTATTGTATTCATATGGAGGCTAAACAAAATTATATAGTCCACATTAGTCTACGCAGATAATGATAATTGTCTAATAATAACCAGAATTAAAAAAACTGCTAAACCGCGTCATAATCCGCCAAGGGTTAACCCCTTCAGTATCAGCGACGTTTTTTTTTTAATTTTATTCTAGCTATATTTAGACAAATTTGTGCAGTTTAAGAAGGATATCTGCGGTAGTAAAACTAGTTAAGAAGGATATCTGCGGTAGTAAAACTAGTTAAGAAGGATATCTGCGGTAGTAAAACTAGTTAAGAAGGATATCTGCGGTAGTAAAACTAGTTAAGAAGGATATCTGCGGTAGTAAAACTAGTTAAGAAGGATATCTGCGGTAGTAAAACTAGTTAAGAAGGATATCTGCGGTAGTAAAACTAGTTAAGAAGGATATCTGCGGTAGTAAAACTAGTTAAGAAGGATATCTGCGGTAGTAAAACTAGTTAAGAAGGATATCTGCGGTAGTAAAACTAGTTAAGAAGGATATCTGCGGTAGTAAAACTAGTTAAGAAGGATATCTGCGGTAGTAAAACTAGTTAAGAAGGATATCTGCGGTAGTAAAACTAGTTAAGAAGGATATCTGCGGTAGTAAAACTAGTTAAGCGAGATAGTTCGAAGCCTGATAATTGTTGGAGGTCCTTTTTAAACTGAATATAATCGTCTAATCGTAGCCAGAATAAAGTTAAAAGGACGGCACCGGTACTGAAAGAGTTAATGCTCCTTTCAGCAGATTCCCCACACATAATTATGATCATCAAGGGTTTCGGGCAGATTATGGATTTTGGCTGTACTGTACGGTGGCGCTACTAAGTCATGTCTCAGCTGTCATTACGTTTGCTCGCTGTGTGCTATATTAATGTCTGTCAGATGTTGAATAGGATGGGTTAGTGTTGGTACATGCTTCGTATATCTCCCTCAAAAAGAAGAAATCATGTGTAAATATTTCTGATACCAATTATTGATCAAAACATAATTGGTGCTGAGACATCACTTATTTGACCGACTGTACATAGTTAAGTGGGAGGTGTTTGGCTTATCTGGACCCCCCGTTCCCTCATGCTTAGGCCCATCAGTTAGGAAACTTAATAACATTGATTATTAGTAGCCAGAATAAAGTAATGAGGATGTCGACGGTATAGAAGAGGTGAATATTCGTGCACTCCACCTGTTTCTATTTATGGAAACGAATTTATGAATATAATTTACTATCCGTCAACTACCAAACTATATTATATTATTTATCGAAAAGCAGGTTTTATCAACAAAATAAATCGAGATAGTTATAATTGCATAAATACAAACATAAGGGGTCCACGAATTCTCATGAGTGGGCTAGCGACTATGGTATAAGAGTGCAATGATACTGCTAAGTCCACATTACTCGGGCACAAACACTGTTAGTCGGGGATTCATGGCAAGATATTTATCCAAGCGATATTTAGATGCCTGGTCTGTATGGCACTCAGCAACATTTCTAGGTAATTTGTTCAGTTAAGTCATAATCCTTAATATGATCGTCAAAATGAAATAACCGATAGTCGAACAACAGCCTCTTCTTTAAGGGAGCCCACCTCGCTTGTTTTCTCTTTCTCTCCCTCTCTCTCTTTGGCTTGTATCCATTCGGCCCCATTCAGCCTACTATTTTAAGACTTTTACCCCTATCCAGGTGTCAATATTTTCCTGGCGAGCGGTAGCGAGCCAGCATATATATATTTTTGTTTTGACAGCAAGCTAAATTTTTTCATTTTTCGATAGAAAAATGTCTCCGGCGAAGCCGGATTTCACCATACAATGTTGGCTCGCTATCGCTTGCCAGGATGAAATCGACACCGGGATGGGGATAAACGTCCTAAAACAGTTGGCTGAATGGGGCCGAATGGATACAAGCCAGGGAAAGAGATCGAGAAAAGGAGAGAAAGGAAAACAAAACAAAACGGTGACCCCCCTTAACCTTATCTGGTGTAGGGCGGGTCTTTTTTAAACCTCCCTCTTTCACTCCATTGGCTTGAAGAAGACGTTTCACCTCATTAGGTTGGCGAAATTACATGACACATCACCCCATTCAGGTGTCGTATTTTTTTCTGGGCGAGCGATAGCGAGCCTTCAATTAAGGAGAAGACGGCCTTTGGTCGGAACATATTACTACCAAATATTGTACATTTGTATCTTGAAGGGGGTCTGGGTGGCGTGTGTGTGTGTTTTATTTTTATTTATTTTTTTTTTTTAGTTCTGGGGAGGCATTTTTCTTAACCCTTCCAGCCCGGGTGTCATTTTAAAATGACACCAAAACAGAAGGGCCGGAACCCGGGTGTAATTTTAAAATCCTTGTGCTTGAAAGCGTGCTTCAAAATTTGCGCGGCCAATTTTGGCATGGTAGGAGCGACCGCAGTGCCACCAAGCCTCATCTACTAGTGTTATCAGTTCATACATGGCCGCCATAGCGAGTAATACTGAAACAATGTTTTCCGACGTGTCCGATTCGTTGCAACCTCCCGCGGGCCCCAGTGCTACCCCACTCGCAACTTGAACGCCTGTTGCAACCGAGAAGAGAGCTCAACAAAAGAAAGTTAAGCGTTTGTTGAGTGATGGCGCTATACAGCGACAACTTTTTGAAAGTGATGAAGAGAGCAGTGGCGAAAGCTTGGTGGACAAGGTACAATTTATAAGTGAAAGTGAAGACGATTTCGTGGGCTTTGGAGACGACGATAATGTCGATTTATTTGAGGGGGGAGACAGTAGTGATGATCCTGATGTGGAAGTGTTTCAGGAAGGTGCCATCGAGCTTCCCAGTGTGCTAGAACCTAGGCCTACCACCTCGCCATCTTTGCTAGGTCAGCCTAGGCCTAGCCCTAGCCCTACCCCAGGACCTTCCCCTTTGCCTGCCCGTACGCCCTTGAAAGTGGGCAAATATTTCTACAAACAATCATTGATCAAAAGTGCAGCTAAAAAAGCACGCAGGGCAGCTGCAGAAAAGCATAGGGAAGCTGAAGATAGCGATAATGACGCCGACCCTGGCCTAGCAACCACCCGCATTCCATTGTCCCGACGCCTTGACACGGGACGCCGCGTGGGTCACCCACAGCCCTCGCCTTCATCTCTCGTTCAGGATGACCAAAGGGCCTCTTCAAGTGGTATTGGTGATGTGCCACAGGCCTCAACACACTGCAGAGCATTATTTGCTGCTGAAAAGCCCTCGGCTCGCTGCAAAAGGAGCCCAACTCCCGAGGCCTCGGCTCCCATTCTTGAAGCTCCCGCAGCCTCCCGCACCCTCCCGCACCCCACACCGCCGACGCCCGGTCACTTCTTCACCAGAATTGTCTCCTGAAGAGAATGCTGACGACCCCAGCATTGCCCCAGATGACCTGACGTCGCCTGAGGAGGAAGAGGAACAGGAAGAGGAAGAGGATGTGCCGACAAATCGAGCGAGAGGGCGAGGTCGTGGACGTGGTCAGCCTGCCGACGCCACTGCCCCTGGGCCTGGGCCTGGGCGTAGGCGTGCAGGGCGTCCGCCTGGGCGTCCGCGTGGCCAAGGGCGTGTGCCAGGGCGTCCAGGGCGTGTGCCTGCTGCAGCACGACCTCGAGCATCAGCATCCGACCTGTTTGTGTGGACAGATGGAGCTGATTTTGAGCCAGATTGTCCTGCCTTTGACGAGGTACAGATGGGTTTTGGGGTGTCACCAACATTTCCCTGTGGCCCAGATGATACCCCCAGTGAACTTTTCTGTGGCTTCTATGACAATGAAGTCATGGAATACCTCGTCAAAGAGACAAATCACCACCATGCTATCTGTGCCAACTTTCTTGGGAGGAAGATCAGTGCCAAGATGGTGGCATGGAGAGCTCTCACTGTGGCAGAACTATATGTGTTCTTGGCACTCACAATGCTGATGACTCATATAAGGAAGCACGTTCTGGCTGACTACTGGATCACTGGCGACATCATAACGACTCCATCATTTGGCAAATACATGTCCAGGGACAGGTACTTCGACATCCTCTCCTATCTCCACCTGACAAACAACATGGCAGTCCACCTTCCCGACTCATTATGGAAGATCAGGAAGCTGTATGACTGAATTCACTTCCCTCGAATTGCTTTCCACAAACTTACAATCTACAAATGTTTAAATCCAGTTGTTACAAACATTTTATGAATGGAGGATGCCTTTAGGCACATGGACCTTTTTGTTTTATCTGTGTTTTTCCTTCCTCCGTTCATTGTCTCTTAAAAAAAAAAAAAAAAAAAAAAAATGATACGTCATCGGTTCACCACATACCTGATTCCTTTCCAGAAGATGTGCCTCGACGAGTCTCTGGTCCTGTTCCGTGGTAGGCTGCACTTCCGACAGTATATCCCGTCCAAGAGACACCGCTTCGGCATCAAGCTCTTCGTCCTCTGCGACTGCTTGATGGGGTATGTGCTGGACTTTATAGTCTACAGCGGCAAGGCTGGAGAAGTTGTGACTGACCCTCTCATTGGTTTTGGTGGCGCTGTAGTGAAGAAGATGATGGAGAGGCACTTCAATAATAACCATATCCTCTACACAGATAATTATTACACGTCGCCTCTCCTGACCAAGTACCTCCATGACCGCAAGACCGGAACTGTCGGCACAGTCAAGGGCAAAAGGAAGGGCATGCCAGGCTACCCAACCAAGACGAAGAAGGCGGACATCTTCCACAAGAAGAGTGGCCCCATCCTCTCCATCCACTGGCATGACCAGCGCAAGGTCAACCTCCTCACCACATGCCACAAGGCCCAGATGGTCGCCACAGGGAAGGTGGACCGAACAACCAAGAACCCCGTCCAAAAACCAGCTGCTGTCCTGGATTATAACATCAACATGCGCCTCGTTGACAAGTCCGACATGCAGATGGGCTTCATCGACTGCCTGCGAACATCTTGCAGGTGGTACAAGAAGTTTATCCTGCATACGGTAGATATGTCGATCCTCAATGCCTACAACATCTACCGTCTGAGGACTCCAGGAGCCAAGAAGTACAAGTCCCTGCGGAAGTTCCACAAGCAGGTGCTACTTGAGCTCCTGGCTAAACATGCGGGTACACCAGGCAGGCCAATACAAGGACCAGGCCAACTTGACAGAACGGGGTGTGCTGAATTCTTCAGGAAGCACCAGCTCAGCGCCCTTCCTTTCAAAGCACCAGGTAGTAACGCTAGGAGTCAGAAGAGGTGCCATGTGTGCAGCCACACAACTCGCAGACCCCGCAAACCAACAAAAACCAATTGGGAATGCCTCGAGTGTCAAGATGGACTGTGTGCTGGCACCTGCTTCAACGACTTCCACACTCTAACAAACTTTTGAAGTGGAAGTGACAACAGTGAAAGTGACACTCAAATGTAGGCTAAGAATAATAAGTATAAGTATAAGTGAAAAGGACACATAAGTAATAATAAGTGCCTTCAATAACAATATGAACAAGTGAAAGTGACACTAAAATATATATTTCTAACAATAAATAAGTGAAAATGACACTCAATAAGCCTAGGCCAGTCAAAGTGACAGTATAATAATAATAAAACTAAGTATAAGTGAAAGAGACACACACAAGTAATAATAAGTGCCTTCATAACAATATGAATAAGTGACAGTGACACTATATATATTATTAGCTTACCTAACAATACATAAAAGGGGAAATGACACTACCAATTATCAAAGTCCAGTGAAAGTGACACTAATAATCATAATAATAATAATAAAACGAAGTAATAAGTGACAGAGACACAAATAAGTTCATATAAATAACTTTATTGAGTGAAAATAACATAATAACTATAATAAATGACCAAATAACCAATAAAACACTATCAAATCGCTTCCCGGCATAATTGCGGGTGGAGCGACGAGTGCAACTGGGCGTCGTAGCCGGGGCCGCGGTTGAGTGTTCGGACGCGCCGAGGTAAATACGTGGCAAAAGTTACCTCCACTTCCGTCACCATCACTCCGGAACCAGTTGAGCTAGAGAGCTCTACTCAACGCCATTCTACGCAGGAAGGTAAGGCGCTCATTTCTATATATGTTTGATTAATGTAGGTAATATATTAAGCGAGATTAGCCTTAGTTTACTTTTGTTGATATTCGACCAGATCGCCCGGATACGAGCTCCGTCATTAGGAGAGCCTGCCCGGGCCAGGAGGGTTAAGTCTAGGGGGAAACTAAAATACATTGGTCGAAAATAAGCTAGAGCGATTCAGAAACACTTTTCTGACCTCGTTATCCATGTGTAAGCAAAGTTTTTTCTGCCCTGGCTAGCTTTGAAACATTAATTTTCACCCCTTAGACTGCACTTTGTATTTTTATCTATTGATAACTTTCGATGTGTAATATCTCCGTAATTATATATACTCACCCCGATCATCATAAAATATAATAGTCTGATAATTGCCTGACGAATACGTCCTGTCACTTATGAAAACGTCAATTGAAACACCCTGTATGCATTTATATATATATATATATATATATATATATATATATATATATATATCATTAGACGGTGTTATGGTTTTACGCAATTAAGGAAGGATCTGTGGGATTTATAAAGGTAAAGACTAACTCAATTAAAGTTCTGACGTCCATATACCCTTCCTAATCTGAGTGAAGAGGGGTCTTTTGGATGGTTTTCCACAGTTGATGGAGGTCTATGGAGGAAACTAAAAACAAAAATAATATAAAGTAAAAACAATATACAGTATATAAATTAAGTCGACCAATATATAAGAAGAGATATGCAGGATAGAATGTAATTAAGGTGAGGTTAGGATAGGTTGGTAAAAATAGATTGGGCTAGATTAGGGCTACTGCAAGGTTAGATAAGGCTAGGATAGGTTGGTTAAGATAGGTTAGGCTAGATATGGGCTAGTTTAAGGTTAGGCAAGGCTAGGTCAGGTTGGTTAAAATTGGTTAGGCTAGATCAAGGCTAGTGTAAGGTTAGGCAAGGTAAGGATAGGTTGGTTAAAATAAGGTTGGGCTAGATTAGGGCTACTTCAAGATTAGGTAGGGCTAGATCAGTTTTGTATTTATTTGTATCTATTTATTTTTGTCTATGTGAATGAGGGAGACAAAAGGAAAAACTGTCTGTGACGAGTGCTTCCCCCAGAGTTGAAAGAGTGACAGGGCCAAAATCAAGGAATATTCGAGCCAAAATGTCTGGACACACGGAGTTTGAAACAATTCAAGTCATAGGATGAGGGACAGATGGATTCAGGGAGAGAGTTCCAGAGCTCAGCTGTTGAATAGAAGAAAGATTGGGAGTATCATTTCACTCTTGAGTTGGAGTTGTACAGAGTAGGGGTGGGATTGTGTTGCAAGACGCGTACCATGTACCCTACGTAGAGGAGGTGGTGTACGCTGAGAGAGCTCTGAGGAACACTGATTATTGTAGAAGCGATAGAATAGCGAAAGAGATGAAACATTGCGGCGAAGAGCGAGGTTGCAGAGAGTCGAATAGTGGACGGGAATTAATGAGACGAAAGACTTTCCTTTCTACTTTGTGCTGTGTGAGAGGATCCTCCCCACATATGTGAACAAAACTCAATACAAGGATGCACTGTGCCCCTGTACAGAGCCAGAAGCTGTGCAGGGGTAAAAGAACCCCTTGAGGTGGTTGAGCACACCAACTTCTGGGAGGCTGCCTTAGCAAGACTGGTAATATGGTCCTTCCAAGTGAGAGCAGAAGAAAAGGAGACGCCGAGAATATTGAGAGAAGTTGAAGGGTTGATTTTTGTATTGTTGAAGTATAAGGGATAGTCCGCTGGGAGTTACGGAGTGGTAGATAGCTGGAGAAATTGGGTGTTTTGGTAGCATTAAAGGAAACAAGGTTTTATCTGCCCCAATTGTTAGGTTTATAAGATACATTAGGCTAAAGAAATACTAAGCTTAAGTTAATTTAGTTTATGATAGTTAACCCCTGGAGGATTAGGCCTATGCCGTCCGGCTGGCTCAGTTAATAGCGTGCCTGATTCCCATCTTGCAGGTCTCACGTTCAATCCCCGCTCAGATTGAAAAGTTTTTCTGGGATATAGCCGGCGGTTACCATCTCCCCATGAGCAAGGGGGATGAGTAATGGTCTCCGGTAGACTATAGAAAGCCAAGCGCTTGTGAATCCTCGAAGGAGGAGATACGGACGCCATATAAGTAACCAGACGATTATTATTATTATTATTATTATTATTATTATTATTATTATATGTGGGTATTTCAATATGGAAACATATAAACTGTATACAGTCAAACAAATATGAATGTGTGTGTGAAAGTATATAAGTCCACGCACATATTTATGTAATGTATATTCAGTATTCAATATGTCCTTATTTTGCAGTATATATTTATGAATGAATTCAAGTATGTATATATGCTTCTATTAATATCTACAAGATTGTAAGCATATATATGTAGATATGTTGTATGGGTATGTACTGTATGTAATGCGTATGTGCGTATCTATGTGTACGTATATGTATGTGTTTGGGTATATATACAGTTGTATCCATCTGTGCCTTTGTCTCTAATTTCCTTTCCGGCCGTTCCAAAGCTGCGGTTGTGGACGGCCATCGATCAATTCCTCATCCAATCAACTCCGGTGTTCCTCAGGGTTCTGTCCTATCTCCTATTCTCTTTCTAATTTTCATGAATGATCTTCTCAACTGTACATCTAGTCCCATCCATTCATATGCAGACGACTCTACTTTACACCACTCAATTAGTTTTCCAGAACGCCCAAGCCAGCAGTCCCTCAAAAGTAAACGTAATGAAGCCATAAAATGCTTATCTTCTGATCTAGCTACTATTTCCAATTGGGGTAGAGAAAACCTTGTTACATTTAATGCTTCCAAAACTCAATTTATCCATCTTACTACCCATCAGGAACCTCCAGAGGACTATCCCTTATTCTTCAACAATACAAAAATCAACCCTTCATCTTCCCTCAATGTTCTCGGTGTCTCTTTTTCTTCTGCTCTCACTTGGAAAGACCATATTACGTCTCGCTAAGGCAGCCTCCCATAAACTGGGTGTGCTCAACCGCCGCAAGGGGTTCCTTACCCCTGCACAGCTACTTGCTCTGTACAGGGGCACAGTGCGTCCTTATATTGAGTATTGTTCACATGTGTGGGGAGGATCCTCTCACACCGCACTCCTAGATAAAGTAGAAAGGAAAGCCTTTCGTATCATTAACTCCCGTCCACTCACCAATTCTTTGCAATCTCTCTCTCTTCACCGCAATGTTGCATCTCTCTCACTATTCTATCGCTACCACAATAATCAGTGTTCCTCGGAGCTTTCCCAGTGTATACCACCTCCTCTACGTAGGGTACGTAGTACCCGCCTTGCAACACAATCCCACCCCTACTCTGTGCAACTCTCCAACCCAAGAGTGAAACGCTATTCTCAGACTTTCTTCTATTTAACTGCTGAGCTCTGGAACTCTCTCCCAGAATCAGTCTTTCCCTCTTCCTATGACTTAAATTGCTTCAAACTCCGTGTGTCCAGGCATTTTAGCTCGAACGTCCCTTGATTTCGGCCCTGTCACTCTTTGAAATCTGGGGGAGGTACTCACTGCAGGCAGTTATGCCTTTTGTCTCCCTCATTCACATAAACAAACAAAAAATCCATGTATGTATGTATAAGTGTGTATGTATGTGTATATGTGTATGTTTATGTATATGCATGTGGGTATGTGTATGAATGTGTATATACGTATATGTGTGTGGATGTATATGTGTGTACGCTGTATGTGTATATGTGCGTATTTATGTATACATATGTATATATGTGTGCGTATGTGTATGTACGGTATATGTATGTATATACATGTGTGTATGTATTGGCATATTGGTATATATATATGTATGTATTGCGTGTATAATATATGCATGTGAATGTGTATGTACAATCTAAGTTTATGCCTTATACCTAAGTTTATACCTAAGTTAATACTTAATGTACACTTTGTGATTGTAATTATGAGGAGAATAACCACTTTTAAGTGAAAATTACAAAAATATCATTATGACGCATTTTGGTAGTTAATTTTGGCTATCAGTAGACGATTTTGTACAACTTAATAAGGATCGGTGAGAATTTAAAGGGTCAACACTATCTCAGTTAACCCTCTGCTGACTTCAATATACCCTTCCTAATCTGCCTAACCTCGTCTAACAATACCCATAACATACAAATAAATGCGAAACATAATCTGCCTCACCTCGTCTAACAATACCCATAACATACAAATAAATGCGTAACATAATCTTTCTAACCTCGTCTAACAATACCCATAACATACAAATAAATGCATAACATAATCTGTCTAACCTCGTCTAACAATACCCATAACATACAAATAAATGCATAACATAATCTGTCTAACCTCGTCTAACAATACCCATAACATACAAATAAATGCGTAACATAATCTGTCTAACCTCGTCTAACAATACCCATAACATACAAATAAATGCATAACATAATCTGTCTAACCTCGTCTAACAATACCCATAACATACAAATAAATGCGTAACATAATCTGTCTAACCTCGTCTAACAATACCCATGACATACAAATAAATGCGTAACATAATCTGCCTAACCTCGTCTAACAATACCCATAACATACAAATAAATGCGTAACATAATCTGTCTAACCTCGTCTAACAATACCCATAACATACAAATAAATGCGTAACATAATCTGCCTAACCTCGTCTAACAACAGCCATAACATACAAATAAATGCGTAACATAATCTTGAAAGAAGGTAAAAAACAAAGTAACTCTGAAAATAGGCGAACGGATCTATGGGCGAAACGACCCTAAACCTACGCTCCCCTTCTCTCCTAGCCCTATAACTAATTCTCCTAAGGGGGGATAGGCCGGATTTTCTGGCCACCTTCTCCCTTGTGTTTAACCCCATTGGTTTTGAGATTTTAAGACGTTCGGCCCATTAGCTTGGTGATTTTAAGACTTTACATCCCATTTCTTAGTCAATATTAAGATTTTTCGTGCCATTTAAGTGTCGATTTTAGCATGGCGAGCGATAACGAGCTTGTAATTTTAAGAGTAACCGGTTTTCGGCCGGGACATTTTTCTACCGAAAAATTTCCAAATTTATCTTGAAGGGGGGTCTAGGTGTGTGTGTGTGTTGTTGTTTTTTGTTTACCACCTTGATGGAGGTCTAGGGAATAAGCTAAACAAATCATAAACAGATAAAACAATAACCAAATAAATACGCCCATCCCCCCTTAACTTCCCCTCCATTCCTAATATCTCCCCCTCAGTCCCAAGGTAATAAACCCCTCCAGAACCGAGGCCACCAAGAGTACCAGGCCGCACGGATGGGACCTTTAAATTCTGTGACGTAGGCAAAGGTAGGGTTCATTTTCGCACTACCCTCACAGGTTAGTATACATTTGAGTGAAGATATGGGGAAGATTGCGCCGTGTTTCCAAATTATTTCCCCCTTCTAAACACTTTATAAGTAGCCTATATTAAAACTATGTTTACCCATACTCGACAAGAAGGTAATTTTAAGGAATTTTGAAGAAATTAACTATGAAGAAGTAAAAACAGATGAGGAAATTAATTTTGGTTTATGTCATACGAATGTTGAAGTTTGTAAGGAGGATATATAGATTGATTGATAGATAGATATAGTTAAATAAATAGATACTATAGATAGTTAAAAAGATAGATACAGTTAAATATATAGATACTATAGATAGTTAAAAATAGAGTGAGAGTGAGTGCGTGTGTGTGTGTGTGTGTACTGTATGTGTGTGAGTAGTGCGTGTGTGTGGTGAGGGAGTGCGCGTCTGTTAGAGAAATTACAAATTATTGCATAACAGAAATGAAGATGGATTACATACTAACAGGAACATTTCAAACAGACCATTTGGAAGCAAGATTTGGTCATATCGGCAGTTAGCAGGAGGAAATTACAATATTTCTGTACGCCAAATATATGAGTGTGAAAAGAAGATACGGATGATGTCAGTGTTAAAACTAAGTTCACCCATACTCGGCAAGAAGGCCATGTTAAGGAATTTTGAAGTGTGACGCATGTCCACGTGTGAGCATGCTGTACAGAACGCCTAGTCATGCCCCACTCTCGCTAGGATCGTCAGGGCAGGAACTTTTGGCTGTAGTCTATGTAAAGTTTCCTAACTTAGTTTGTGTGAGCCGTTGTACTATAAGTATTATGAATATGTATTTTGTTTTCATCTGAGTCAACGAGTTCTATTTTATATCATTAGTTATAAGTATTATGTGTAAAACTTATTTGTAATGATGGGAAGAGAAACAGCCACAGTTAGGGGTCAGTGGGTACGCCAGGCAGGAGGTAGGCCTAACTCACTCGCATTCCTCCCTCCCTCAGTGCTAGGGGGAGCCTTTGTGTATCCCAGAGGAGAGAGAGAAACTACGTAATGGTTGTCAGTGGGCGGTCCTTAGTAGTTCACGTTGGGCTCACTAGAGGGCCGGGTATATGAGGGAAGTCTAGCCATTTTTTCATCAGAACTCATTAGGCAGAGCGACTTCTCATTTCCCTTGCTAACTATATATATTCTTCTGACTGATGGGAACTTTCTCTACTACCTTACATTCTTATCTCCTCTTTTCCCTGCCCTGTTTAACTTCCATGGTCCCGTTGGTGCAGAGCTAGTCAGCCAACGTATTATCGCTTGAGTTCTCACGAGATACTTGCCTATTAGATAGCCTATTTTGGAAGGGTTGACTTAGAATAGGATTGATTTATGTTTGTTGCACTTGTATATGCATTTCCCTGTGTGTTATTATTATTATTCCTGTTTTCTGCTAGTCTAGGTAATGCTAGACTGGGGTAAGGCTTTTCTGTGTTACGAGTTGTTGTTTGATGCAGTGGTTAAGCGATAAACCTGCATACTCGTTTCGGTTCAGTGAAGCCTAGGTTGTCTTCACGGCTGACTGTGTTGAGTTAATAATTTACAGTGCGTGAGGGCAAGAGCCTAACCACCCTGTATTTTATTAACAGTTTGTTTTTACTTTGTCAAGGAGCCGGGAGAAAACCAGATACAAGGGATCTGGATTTCTCAAAGTGCACTTGTTAGTTTTAACGTAATACTTTAAACAGTCGTGAGGACTTCGCTAGGCTACAAGCCGTTTTTGCTCAGTCACTGCTACCTTTTGCCCACAGTACCCCAGCTAGACTTTACTCGATTAGTAGATACAGAATAGTATTGAAGCTTTCCTTATATATGATATTGTTTATGCACTATTGATTTCATGTGTTGCAAGCTTGGCTACTTTAGTGATTAGTGGCCCACGAGCACAATCCGAGTAGGCTATTGCCGTTGCATTTGCGGAATACTTCCTTTTAATGTTTGCCATTTACTATTGCATATTCTTTTAATTATTCTTATGCCAATTTAAGCCTTTAATAGTATTTAATTGCCAGTGTTTTTGCTTATTGAATTACTGTTCAAAATCCAATACGTACTTCTTAGGAGCATCCGAGAAGCATCTAACTTTTTTCAGAAGATTCCTTGCTCGATGCTTAAGGACTATTAATTAACGTAACGTAATAGTGCCGATCCGAAGTAGAGGGTGGTGGACTTCTTAAGTTCATAGTCAAGGGTGGATTACTTCGGCTTCGGCCAACACTATTCTTTGGTGTTGTTGTTTCTTACTTCATTGTTTGATTGTTGACCAGACTAGATAATTCCTGTCTCTTTATTAGTCTGTTGTTGAACACGAGTACCGAGTTCTTGTATACCCCGTTATAGTAGATTGAACTCTGGAGGGTATTGGTGTTTTTTGTTCGGCTGG
Source organism: Paralithodes platypus (assembly GCA_032716605.1). NCBI lineage: Eukaryota > Metazoa > Arthropoda > Malacostraca > Decapoda > Lithodidae > Paralithodes > Paralithodes platypus. Next base: position 16,452,354 of record CM064544.1, on the reverse strand, counting down.
CAGTACTCAGGGGTTGGGATCGTGTGTTTCCGTTGTGGCAGCGAGCCATATTCGAGTCCTGATTGAAAGCCCGTGTGTACCCGAGTGCCAGTTCGTAACAAATGGCGACCTTGCTTAGGATTTTGTGAACAGTATAAATTTTTGCAGAGTTGTACAACATTTGTTTGTTTGTATTTTAGCGTGCATATTGAAGAATATTTTTTTTGTATGGCAATTAGTAAAGCATTTAAGAGACTCCAGTTAATTTAGTAATTAGTGCTTGCATAGGAATTTTAACACTTTTGTCTCGAGAATTTTTTAGTGGACTTCAGTATGTCGTGCATTAGCACTGACGATGAGCGAGAGATGTCATTTGAAGGTGTGCCGTTAGTAACCAGTGAGGAGGATGCTAGAGTTTTTGTGAGTAAGCGGTACCACGTGACGGAGGAGAGGCTGACTGGGGTGGATGTTTGTGGCTTGCACCTGATAGCCAAGGTTTTGGGCATTTCCAATGTAGCAGGGATGTCCAAGGGGGAGCTGATTTCCTGGGTGTTGCGTGGGCGACATGGGGTTTCGGAGGAGAGGGCGTTTGGGGGGGTTCCTCCCCAGATCCCCTCTCACTCGACTCCCACAGTGCCGTCCACTCAGTTACCGGAGGTTAGCACTCTCCCACAGAGGGATGAGAATTGGCAGATTGGAGTGCCCTCGGGTGGTGCACGTGGTGGTTCCCCAGTTTTTGCCCCCCCTCCTTCAGTAGTGGCAGCTCCCTCTTCCTGCCTGTCTCCAGATATGGTATTTAGACTTGAGCTTGCTAAGATTGAGGCTAGGAAGCAGGAGATTGAGGCTAGGAAGCAGGAGAATGAGACTAGGAGGCATGAGATTGAGGTTAGGAGGCAGGAGGATGAGACCAGGAGGCAGGAGGATGAGACCAGGAGGCAGGAGGATGAGACCAGGAGGCATGAGGCTGAGCTTAGGTACGACTCAGAGAAATATTGTGCTAAATTAGATTTAGATATGACTCGTGCAGAGTCGACAGGGACTCGGATGGGCCGTGAGGGCCAAGTAAGAGAACAGTCCTTAGCCCACTTAGTCAAATTGGTGCCGGTATTTAGTGAAACTAAAGTCACATAATTTTTTAATCGTTTTGAGAAGAAGTGTAGGGAGCATAATTGGCATGAAGAGAAGTGGGCAGCTCTAGTCTCCTCAAGACTTACGGGTAAGGGTCTGAAGGCTTATGATGCACTGCCTTTAGAGTCTTGCATTGACTACCCAGAATTGAAGAGAGCTGTCCTACGGGCATACGAGTTGCAACCGGAAACATATCGATTGAAGTTTCGGGGTGTTACAAAGACTAGGGAGGCGACCTTTCTTGAACATGCCCGGGACTTAAAAGATGCACTTAAAAACTGGACACGTTCTGAGAAAGCTGAGACGGCAGAACAGTTGACTGAGCTGTTTCTGCTCGAGCAGTTTTATATGTGTACTGGTGCAGAAATGACTTTAACTATTAAAGAAAAGAACCCAAGAACTCTTCAAGAGGCAGCTGAGATGGCTGACCTCAGGTTGTCGCTAATCAGGGGATGTGAATCTGTAAAGCGTGTTGATGCAGTTCCCAAGGGGCGCGATACTCCAAACCCTCGAGCTTAAAACCTCAGTTTAAAAGCCAAGATACCAGGACTGAACCAAAGACTACAGCCGTCCCATTACAGAAGGGTCAGAACTCCGTCCCTTATCAGAAGAGACCGATAGGGGAAGTGGAATGTTTTCATTGTAGAAAGAAGGGGAATTATGCAAAATCTTGTCCTAGTAAGCTGCCAACTGCAGCCGTGTCTTTGGTGCGCAGCATAGGTGTGGCTGAAATGTCGTCTGGATTTACCCAGGGTAGTTTGCCAGCGGCAGGGTCACAGGCTATGTATAAGACTCAGGAAGGCTCGTCCCCTGTCCGTGATGTCTTTTGCGCCTATAGAGGGACCGGTAGGGTAAGTTGGGCGGGTTGCCAGCATAAGGTGGAAGTTTTGCGTGATGCTGGAGCTTCACAGACACTTTTGAAGAATTTCACGGGGCGACCAATTAATGCGGCACGGGTGGTTGTTGTTCAGGGTATTAATGCGACCAGGTCATACCCGTTGGTTCGTGTGGAGCTGGAAGTTGATGGTGTGATTAAGGACTTAGATGTTGGGATCGTTGAGAAATTGCCAGTGGAGGGCGTCGACCTTCTTCTCGGCAACGACTTTGCGGTGCCTACTTTAGAAGTTCCACCCTTAGTCGTTGCCGAGAGGCCGGCCGACGTGAGTAGGGAGGAACAAGAGTGGGTAGTGAGTTGTCAACGCAAACAGATGGCATGTGTGGTAACTCGTTCCCAAGCATTTAAGGTATCATAGCCTATTTCCCAGGCCACAGAACAGCGGAGGAAGGGAATTAAGGAGAAGCGGAAGGCTGGGAAAAGTTTGAAGAGTTTAGAACCAGTGGCTCTCCCAAAAGACCCAATAGCAGGACCTTTGACCGAGTCTGTTATAACTCCAGTGCCTAACACAGTTGATAAAGTAGTGGAGGAGGCAGAGACTCAGAGACAGCACCGTTACCTGCAGCGAGAAAACCGGATGTCTAAGTTGGATGGTGGGGGAGGGCATGAGTTGTTGACCAAGCAGTTAGACATGTTGGCTCCCACAGACATTCGAAAGTTGCAATTAGAGGATCCAGAGGTTTTGCAGTGTACCAATGGGGCTGTGGAGTTAGAAGAAGATAGGGATGCAAAGGCAGGGGATTTTTTTTTCTTTAATGGAATTTTATACCACCGATATCAAGATCCTAAAAGGAACTGGGAGGGCGGATCAGGTACAGTTGACCAGCTGGTCGTGCCAGAGGGCTGCAGGGAAAGTTTGCTTAGGTTGGCTCATGATTCTCCATTATCAGGACATTTGGGTGCCAAGAAAACGGTGGCGGCTTTGGGGAAATTGTTTTGGTGGCCGGGGATGAAGTCTCATGTGCAGTCATGGATAAACTCATGTGATATTTGTCAACGTGTCGGGAAACCGAACCAAGTTATTCCTAAGGCTCCGTTACACCCTATTCCTGTGATTGGACCACCCTTTCGTAAAATTATTGTTGACATGGTTGGTCCACTCCCTCCCACTAAGGCTGGAAATAAATTTTTGTTAACCATAATGGATGTTGCCACTAGATACCCCGATGCATACCCTATGAAAAATGGAATGGCTAAGACGGTAGTCAGTAACTTGTTGTGGTACTTCTCAAGGTACGGGTACCCGGAGGAAATTCAGTCTGATCAGGGATCTAATTTCACCTCCAACATGTTCAAGCAAACAATGCAACAGCATGGGATACGAGCAGTAGTATCGTCAGCATATCACCCTGAGAGTCAAGGGGTGCTTGAGCGGTGGCATGCTACACTTAAAAGCATGCTCAGGTGTTATTGTGCTGACAACGGTATGGATTGGGATCTTGGATTGCCTTATGTGCTGTTTGCTGCTCGGGAGGTACCTGGTGAGAGCCTGGGATTTAGTCCAAACGAGCTGATTTTTGGACACCGTGTCAGGGGCCCCCTTAACATGCTGAAAGAAATTTGGGAGGGGACTGTGCAGCCTTGTCCATTATTAAAGTATGTGCTTGAAAGCCGTGAGCGCATGCTTAAGAGTCTGGAGATGGCAGGTAGAAATTTGACAGAATCACAAGCTTTGATGAAGGACAGGTATGATCGCAAAGTGAGGCTCCGGAAGTTCACTGTAGGACATGAGGTATTAATTTTGTTGCCTTTGGTTGGTAACCCCCTCTCTGCGAAGTACACTGGACCTTATAAAATTGTAGAAAAAATTTCAGACTTAGATTACCTTGTTGCCACTCCAGACAGGAGGAAAAAGAACCAGTTATGTCACATGAACCTTATTAAAGAGTATGTGAGGCGCCCCTCTGAGCCTCTCACTGTCCCTGTGTTGGCTTGTTGCGGCCGTGGTGGAGAAGGAGAGGGGGACAGTCAAGCTTCGGAGGAGGATAGCTGGGATCAACATGTTTCAGGGGATCAGTGGGCGGGGAACTCGAGCCTAAGGGCTGACGAGGCTATAGCTCATTTGCCTGAGCTGCAGTTTGATGCTATCCGTCAGTTGTTCGGTTCATACCCCACTGTATTTGCTGAACACCTAGGCCTCACTACTCAGGCTATGCATGATGTTGACGTGGGGGACCATATACCCTTTAAGTCAATCCCGTACCGTGTGCCCCCCATAAAACTACCAGCTCTGAGGGATGAGTTGGAGTATATGCTCGGTAGAGGGTTGATAGAGAAAGGCACAGTTAAGTGGACTTCCCCGTAACACTGCAGCCTAAGCCAGATGGCAAGGTACGCTTTTGTATTGATTTCCATAGGTTAAACGGTTTGACTCCAACTAACCCATATCCTCTTCCTCGGGTTGATGATAGTGTTGACAAAATTGGTAATGCTCGTTTTTTGTCTAAAGTAGATTTAGTAAAAGGTTACTGGCATGTACCTTTGTCCGAGCATGCTAAAGAGGTATGTGGTTTTGTTGTGGACGGGAGTACCTACCGGTGCAATGTTATGCCTTACGGACTTAAGAATGCACCAGCAACGTTTCAGAACCTGATGAATGAAATTGTAAAGGACATTCCAAATTGCACCGTATATTTGGACGACATTTATGATGACGACTTTGAGAGCCATTGTGAGCACCTTGAGACCTTGTTCTGGAAACTTAGTGAAGCAGGTCTGGTAGTAAATTTGGCAAAGTGTGACTTCGTAAAAGCCACTGTGCAGTACCTTGGGTTTGTAGTGGGAAGGGGACAGGTGTGCCCTCCTCAGAACAAGGTACAGGCTATCAATAAATTTCCGCACCCAACAACCAAGAAGCAGATTATGAGATTCTTGGGTATGATAGGCTACTACAGACGCTTCATAAAAGGTTACTCAACGGTGTTGGCACCTCTCACAGATTTGTTATCTAAAGACAAAAAGTTTTTGTGGGCACCTGAGTGTGAAAAGGCTTTCACTTTGGTGAAACATTTGCTATGTACTCACTCGATACTCAGGGCCCCAGACTTTCACACTCCTTTTCAGCTGGCAACAGATGCTAGTGGTGTAGGGGCTGGTGCCGTCTTGCTACAGACAGACAATGAAGGTGTGGAACACCCAGTAAGTTTCTTTTCTAAGAAGTTCAATGGCAGCACAAAAGAACTATTCTACAATAGAAAAGGAATTACTGGCGATTGTGCTGTTGCTCAGGCACTTCGAGGTGTATGTTCCAGCCTATGGCCCAGTCGTGGTTATCTACACTGATCATCACCCTTTGAGATTCCTGAATCAATTTCACAATCGCAATATGATACTGACCAGGTGGTCTTTGATGTTGCAGGAGTATAACCTGGACATCCGTCATATTGCTGGATGTGACAATGTGATCGCGGATTGTTTATCAAGGGTGGATGATCAGTCGTAGGCTATCACAGGTGTGTGGGTTTGAGTGGAGGAAAATAGGCTGCCCTTATAGTGCAGCCGGAAAAAACAATAAAATATAAAAATCATATAAAAACTCTTTCTTTTGATATAGGTAATCGTATAAGTTTGTCATAGCCTATAGAGTTTGAATAGTCCACAAACTATCAAACGGCTGAGCTGCTGTAAGCTCGCTCTGGGAGCATGATATTGTGTCTTTTTGCTATTGTTGGGAGGAGTTATAAAATGTGAATTTTTTTTTATAATAAGATGTGTTTTGGTGATAAACTCAGCTTTGTTTTAGTGCCATGCAGTCGCTGGGTGTGGGGGGCTTGATGGGGTTCTGTGTTTGTCAGATTTTAGCTCAGGGTTGAGCGAGTAAAATCTTGGGGGAGGTGTGACGCATGTCCACGTGTGAGCATGCTGTACAGAACGCCTAGTCATGCCCCACTCTCGCTAGGATCGTCAAGGCAGGAACTTTGGCTGTAGTCTATGTAGAGTTTCCTAACTTAGTTTGTGTGAGCCGTTGTACTATAAGTATTATGAATATGTATTTTGTTTTCATCTGAGTCAACGAGTTCTATTTTATATCATTAGTTATAAGTATTATGTGTAAAACTTATTTGTAATGATGGGAAGAGAAACAGCCACAGTTAGGGGTCAGTGGGTACGCCAGGCAGGAGGTAGGCCTAACTCACTCGCATTCCTCCCTCCCTCAGTGCTAGGGGAGCCTTTGTGTATCCCAGAGGAGAGAGAGAAATTACGTAATGGTTGTCAGTGGGCGGTCCTTAGTAGTTCACGTTGGGCTCACTAGAGGGCCGGGTATAAAAGGGTAGTCTAGCCATTTGTTCATCAGAACTCATTAGGCAGAGCGACTTCTCATTTCCCTTGCTAACTATATATATTCTTCTGACTGATGGGAACTTTCTCTACTACCTTACATTCTTATCTCCTCTTTTCCCTGCCCTGTTTAACTTCTATGGTCCCGTTGGTGCAGAGCTAGTCAGCCAACGTATTATCGCTTGAGTTCTCACGAGATACTTGCCTATTAGATAGCCTATTTTGGAAGGGTTGACTTAGAATAGGATTGATTTATGTTTGTTGCACTTGTATATGCATTTCCCTGTGTGTTATTATTATTATTCCTGTTTTCTGCTAGTCTAGGTAATGCTAGACTGGGGTAAGGCTTTTCTGTGTTACGAGTTGTTGTTTGACGCAGTGGTTAAGCGATAAACCTGCATACTCGTTTCAGTTCAGTGAAGCCTAGGTTGTCTTCGCGGCTGACTGTGTTGAGTTAATAATTTACAGTGCGTGAGGGCAAGAGCCTAACCACCCTGTATTTTATTAACAGTTTGTTTTTTACTTTGTCAAGGAGCCGGGAGAAAACCAGATACAAGGGATCTGGATTTCTCAAAGTGCACTTGTTAGTTTTAACGTAATACTTTAAACAGTCGTGAGGACTTCGCTAGGCTACAAGCCGTTTTTGCTCAGTCACTGCTACCTTTTGCCCACAGTACCCCAGCTAGACTTTACTCGATTAGTAGATACAGAATAGTATTGAAGCTTTCCTTATGTATGATATTGTTTATGCACTATTGATTTCATGTGTTGCAAGCTTGGCTACTTTAGTGATTAGTGGCCCACGAGCACAATCCGAGTAGGCTATTGCCGTTGCATTTGCGGAGTACTTCCTTTTAATGTTTGCCATTTACTATTGCATATTCTTTTAATTATTCTTATGCCAATTTAAGCCTTTAATAGTATTTAATTGCCAGTGTTTTTGCTTATTGAATTACTGTTCAAAATCCGATACGTACTTCTTAGGAGCATCCGAGAAGCATCTAACTTTTTTTCAGAAGATTCCTTGCTCGATGCTTAAGGACTATTAATTAACGTAACGTAATAGTGCCGATCCGAAGTAGAGGTGGTGGACTTCTTAAGTTCATAGTCAAGGGTGGATTACTTCGGCTTCGGCCAACACTATTCTTTGGTGTTGTTGTTTCTTACTTCATTGTTTGATTGTTGACCAGACTAGATAATTCCTGTCTCTTTATTAGTCTGTTGTTGAACACGAGTACCGAGTTCTTGTATACCCCGTTATAGCAGATTGAACTCTGGAGGGTATTGGTGTTTTTTGTTCGGCTGGCAGTACTCAGGGGTTGGGATCGTGTGTTTCCGTTGTGGCAGCGAGCCGTATTCGAGTCCTGATTGAGAGCCCTTGTGTACCCGAGTGCCAGTTCGTAACAGAAGACATTAATTATGAAGAAGTAAAAACAGATGAGGAAATTGATTTTGGTTTATGTCATACGAATGTTGAAGTTTGAAAGGAGGATATTTATAGGTGTAAAGGCATCATCCCAGTGATAGTTTATTTAGCTGGCTATTGCTGTTACTCTATGGTAAGGAAAATGAAATGTAATGCATATAAAACAAATATTACGTGTTCAGATAGTGGTGAAGACATCCCTGAAAATCTAAGTTACATTGCTGGAATTAGAAGAGGTTCCCTTATTTACCCAAATAGTGTGACAGCCAACATGGTCATGTATAACTATATTGTTATTAACAAACTTGTTCAACTTCCTGCCTTTCGAAATACTACTAGCCAAAGAAATATAGCAACACAGCACACAGTTACGGCTTTAGCAGATGTTCATCTCCAGTTCCCTAATGATATGTGTGAAAATGGTCATAACGCCGACAAAATAGAAAGTATGGTGGTATATGCTTCTACAAATGCAATATTAAATAATTACTGTGCTAAAGAAAATAACATCCCAGCAGCTACCAGAGCTAATAAGAATGTAGGCATGAAGAGAAAGCTTCAAACCCTAGACAAATAGACTATGTGTACTGTATTGTATAATTATTGTATTGTGTGTGTGTTTGTGAGTGTGTGTGTGTGTGTGTGTGTGACTGCAGGTGTGTGTGATTGTGATTGTGAAGGTGAGTGTGTCTGCAGGTGTGGTTAAGTAAGGGAATTGGATTTAAAAAGTATAATCCCGGAACGGAGATTGGATTAGGCCTAGTACAAAGGTCATTCCCTTATATGTGTGTTTGTGTGTGTTACATTAATTATATGTTTATATCAATTTATATAGTAATACATTTAGTTAGTTACTTATATGTATTTTTTCACGAATAATAGTGGATGTTGCTTATATTGGCTCTCCAGTAAGGCTCTCTTTATTGGCTGTGTATAAAATATAGTAATGTATAATAGCATTTTGTATTATATTTTCCAATAGGAAAAAAGTAATAGTGATATACTTGTAATACGTTTTCATCTTGTACAAATACTTGTTCAAGGTATGAGTGTAATTTGCAGTAAATACCAAAGTATGTTGTTATAATATCGGCATAATAATATATAATACCAAAGTATGTTGTTATAATATCGGCATAATAATATATAATACCAAAGTATGTTGTTATAATATCGGCATAATAATATATAATACCAGAGTAAGTTGTTATAATATCGGCATAATATATAAATACCAAAGTATGTTGTTATAATATCGGCATAATAATATATAATACCAGAGTAAGTTGTTATAATATCGGCATAATAATATATAATACCAAAGTATGTTGTTATAATATCGGCATAATAATATATAATACCAAAGTATATTGTTATAATATCGGCATAATAATATATACACAGTAAAAGATAAATATAGTTTTATGTGTAATTTAATTTAAAATTAACTGATAAAATATAAAAGGGAGAGTAATTGCACCCCTCCCCCACCCCCACCTCCCCCTTCCACACCCTACACCCCCTCCACCTTATTATATCCCTCCATCACCCCACCTCCACCACTCCATCACCCCCACCTCCCCGCTTCCACCTCCCCCCACCCCCCTTCCGCCTTATTATACCCCTCCATCTAACCTCCCCCCTTCCACCTCCCCCCACACACCCTCCTTCCACCTTATTAAAACTTTGGGAATTATTGCACATAAAACTCTTGTAACTCCACTCATTCTCAAATATGAAAAACTTCTATTATTCTTTCCACTCTCATACCTCCTTCTCGCGTTTATTGCCCCCCCCCCCCCAACCCTCATCGCTCTCTCTCTCGCGTTCGAGCTCTCTCGCTCTCTCTCTGTCTGGGTGGATTTTTTTTCCTTCTATGTGGATGAGGGAGACAAAAGGCAAAACTGCCTGTGACTAGTGCCTCCCGAAGAGTTAAAAGAGTGACAGGGCCAAAATCAATGAACATTCGGGCCAAAATGTCTGGACACACGGAGTTCGAAACCATTCAAGTCATAGGATGAGGGAAAGATGGATTCAGGGAGAGAGTTCCAGAGTTCAGCCGTTGAATAGAAGAATGACTGGGAGTAACGTTTCACTCTTGAGTTGGAGAGTTGTACAGAGTAAGGTTGGGATTGTGTTGCAAGACAGGTACTACGTACCCTACGTGGAGTAGGTGGTATGCACTGAGAGAGCTCTGAGGAACACTGATTATTGTAGTAGTGATAGAATAGCGAGAGAGGTGCAACATTGTGGCGAAGAGAGAGAGATTGCAGAAAGTCGGTGAGAGGATGGGAGTTAATGATGCGAAAGGCTTTTCTTTCTATTTTGTCTAGAAGTGCTGTGTGAGAGGATCCTCCCCACATATGTGAACAAGACTCAATACAAGGATGTACTGTGCCCCTGTACAGAGCAAGAAGCTGAGCAGGGGTAAAGAACCCCTTGAGGCGGTTGAGCACACCCAGCTTCTGGGAGGCCACCTTAGCAAGACTGGTAATATGGTCCTTCCAAGAGAGAGCAGAAGAAAAGAGACACCAAGAATACTGAGAGAAGATGAAGGGTTGATTTTTGTGTTGTTGAAGAATAGGGGAAAGTCCGCTGGGAGTTCACGGCGGGTAGATAGATGGAGAAATTGGGTTTTGGAAGCATTAAAGGTAACAAGGTTTTCTCTGCCCCAATTGGAGATGTTAGTTAGATCAGAAGATAAGTGTTCTATGTCTTCCTTACGTTTGCTTTTGAGGGATTGCTGGCTGGGGCGTTCTGGGAAACTAATTGAATGGTGTAAGGTAGAGTCGTCTGCATATGAATGGATAGGACTGGAGATACAGTTGAGAAGATCATTTATGAAAATTAGAAAGAGAATAGGAGATAGGACAGATCCCTGAGAAACACCGGAGTTGATAGGATGAGAAAGTGAGCGATGGCCGTCCACAACCTCAGCTATGGAACGACCGGGAAGGAAATTAGAGATGGAGGGATAGAAACCGAAGGAAGGTAGTTTAGAAATTAGAGACTTGTGGCTGACTCTATCGAAGGCCTTCGATATGTCTAATGCAATAGAACAAAAGTGGATCTGTGTTCGGATAATTGCAGTCCATTTGTGTCCATAGTTTGGGCATAGATTCATTTTCAATTTTAAAGGGCTTCTATCTAAATATTGGGACATAGTAGGGTATTGGTTATTTGGAAGGTTTTTTCTTCTTGTTTCCTGTGTAGCCTATTACGCCCTGTACTTTTGATGATCTGGGTTCCAAATGCCATATACAGTATACTATATATATATATATATATATATACAGTATATACAGTATATACATATATATATATATATATATATATATATATATATATATATACCTTCAGAAACATGATATCCATAGGGTGTTACAAAAATCAATGAAGTTGTATACATTCTTCCACTTGTCTGACTCAATACGTTCTCCGTAACTAAGAAGTAAGGGAGAGAGAGAGAGAGAGAGATTGAGTGCGATAGTGTGAGAGTGAGGGAGAGTGAGAGCGATGGAGCGAGCAAAGGATGGAGGGATCGATCTCAAGGATAAAGTTTGATGAAGCAGAGTCTGTGGAGAGAGAGAGAGAGAGTGTGTGAGGGAGAGTGAGAACGAGCAAAGGATGGAGGGATCTCAAGGATAAAGTTTGATTAAGCAGAGTCTGTGGAGAGAGAGAGAGAGAGAGAGAGAGAGGGAGAGGGAGAGTGAGAACGAGCAAAGGATGGAGGGATCTCAAGGATAAAGTTTGATTAAGCAGAGTCTGTGGAGAGAGAGAGAGAGAGAGGGAGAGTGAGAACGAGCAAAGGATGGAGGGATCTCAAGGATAAAGTTTGATTAAGCAGAGTCTGTGGAGAGAGAGAGAGAGTGAGGGAGAGAGTGAGGGAGAGTGAGAACGAGCAAAGGATGGAGGGATCTCAAGGATAAAGTTTGATTAAGCAGAGTCTGTGGAGAGAGAGTGAGGGAGAGTGAGAACGAGCAAAGGATGGAGGGATCTCAAGGATAAAGTTTGATTAAACAGTCTGTGGAGAGAGAGAGAGAGAGAGATAATAAACTTTGATTAAGTAGAATTTGGAGAGACCTAAAGTTAAGGAGGGAGGGAAGGATGTTGCTCCCTATACCTCTATCAAGCTTTAAAAAAAAAAAAAAAAAAAAAATAGATATACTGTATATATATATATATATATATATATATATATATATATATATATATATAATATTAGGACGAACGTCTTAAAATCTCAAGACTAGTGTGGTTAAACATGAGGGAGAAAGGGGGTTCAGAATAAACGAGAACCCCCTCTTAAGGATTGGGTTAGTTATACAGAAGGAGATCAGTGAGGTTGGTATATAAACAAAAAGAAGATATTTAAAGAGTTACAATGAATAGTCAGTTTCTCAAAGACCTTGCCGTGTATTCCATGTAGTACAAGCTTTATTAATTTTCCAAAATATTATCTACTCTATTCTAAAAAAAAAAAATTTTTTTTTTTATCTATATATATATTTATTTATTTTGGTTTCCTTGCTAGACCTCCATCTAGCTTTAACAAATACCCCCTAGAGCCCCATTAGAGATAAATTTGTACATTTTTAGCTAGAATTTTTATCTGGCCAATGGCGGGTTCCTCCAAAAATTACAGGCTCGCTTTCGCTCGCCGGAAAAATATAACACTTAAATGGCACCAAAGGTCATAATATTGTCAAAGAAATAGGGTGAAAGGTCATATAATCGTCAAACTAATGGAACGAACGTCTTAAAACCTCACACATACTGGGGTTAATCATGCGGGAGAAGGGAGTCCAGAAAAAAACAACTACCTCCCCCATAAATTGTTTCACTGGAGAACTATTTAAAACTACCGAAGGAAGTTTTGTTCCCGCAAGACAAGTTTGTGTATGTGAAAATGCTGCTGCGTGTATTATATAGTGCTAAACCTGCTATACTCTAAATGTCAGCCATAGTTGTGTATTGTATTGATTATGTGCCTTAGAGTACAAAGGAAAGCAAGCAACAACAGTTCATGCGACCCCTCGAGGTTACTTGCCCTCCAAAACACTGCTGTTCCAAGTGTTGCAACAGTATTTCGGAGAGAATGTGGGGAAAATGTGAGAAGGAAGTGCTGCCCTGGGGCTTAGAGAGAGAGGGGGGGGAGAGATTGAGGGAGAGAGTAAGAGTGAGTGTGAGTGAGAGAGAGAGAGTGAGTGTGTGTGAGAGTGAGAGAGAGAGTTCAAGTCATGTATCACGGATAATCTAGATGTCTTTTACGGCAGCCCTTAATCTTCTTTATATTCAGCCGTTGGTAACAACATAATTTTTCAAGCTGCTATTCTCGGCTTGGGGTTCCACAAAGTTGGGTCCAGAGTTACCAAATAAAGTCCGTTAGATACTAATTGTATGCTGATAATAGCTAGAATAATGCCAAAATCTCTACAATATGGTTATCAAATGTCTCTAATCTCCAGAGTATCCTTAGAATTCATTTCGCTAGATGTCAAAATTTGCCTCTAGATCGAAGTAAATATCTCTTGATCTAAATTGTCAACAGAGGTTAGGTCTGATAACAAGTATATTAGAAGTATAGTACAGAGTAAATCACTAACTGTAGTACAAAATACATTAAGGGGGAGGTAGTCGTGTTTTCTGCATCCCCTTCTCTCTCATGTTTAGCATATTAGTGTTGAGATTTTTAGACGTTCATTCCATTATTTGGGCTATTTTGAAACCTTTCGCCCCATTTATTTGTCAATATTAATTAAGACCTTTCGTGCCACTTAGGTGTCGATTTTTTTCATGGCGAACGATAGCAAGCCTGAAATTTTAGAAGAAATCGTCCTTCGTCCGGGACATTTCTCTACCGAAAAATTTACAAATTTATCTTGCAAGGGGGTCTGAGGGGGTGTTTCTTTGTAGCGAGCCTGCAGTGGACATTGTTTATACTGAAAAATGCACAACAATTCCTGGAAGGGAAGTCTTGGGGGTACAGTATTTGTTAAGTTTGACGAAGGTCTAAGGTGGAAAATTAACAATAAAACATAAATACATAAATAACTAACAAATAAATACAAATCTACCCTTTACACACAATAATAATCAATTGCGAAAGATTAAAACTGAACAAGAGAAAACCTCGGAGTATGCAGTAGGTACAGTATATATATGTCGATCTCTCGCCATGACTTAAGGGAAATTATTTGGTGCCCGGGTAACAAAAACAGAAATGTTGGGAGTTCATAGATCTTAGAGCAGCTTATGTACGCTAGCCGAGCAGGAAATTGGGGAGGCACGAGGGGGAGTTACTCAGAGTTACACAGATTCTCAGACCACACAGACCTTGCGGTCCCTACTAGGTGGTCCGGCCTTAATTATACTAGACAGGGACAGTTTATAGTAGAAGAATAGGACAGCAAAGTAGAACGCTCTCTCCCCACCATCCGCCCCCTCCGGCTAAAAAACTGTACCAGACAATAGGATGAAGTGTAACCTTATGACTCGGGAAATGCCCACAAGGAGAGTTTTTATAGAGGATAGAAGAAAAAAATAGTCTGAAAGGGAATTTAGAATTACCTACTGTTTCATTCATATTAATCCAATCTCCATCAGATGATCGTCTAGTCTCTTCTTAAACGTATCAATTGATTTACTATCGACCACCTCCACTTCCCTTGGTAAACTGAGCGAGAGAGAGAGCAAAAGAGAGAGAGAAAGAGAAAATGAATGCGTATATGGGCGTAAATTGAAATGATTGAGAATGTGCGTGTGTGAGGAGACAGGGAGGGAGGAACTGCGTTGCATGAGAGAGAGAGAGAGAGAGAGTCGGTGAAGCATGCTATAGCTAAGGGTAAACACAGAGAGAAAGGGGGAGAGATAATGTGAGAAAGTCTATGAAGTATGCTGAAGCTAAGGGTCCGAGGCTTTAGAGAGAGAGGTGCGAAGGGTACGTTTTTATGAGAGAGAGAGAGAGAGAGAGTGTGTGTGTGTGAGTGTGCGTGTGTGTCTTTGAGAGTTGAGAGAGATTCGGTGAAGCATGCTGTATCTAAGGGTCTGAGGCTTTAGAGAGAGAGAGAGGTGCGAAAAGTACGTTTGTATGAGAGAGAGTGTGTGTTTGTGTGTTTGAGAGAGATAATGTGAGAGAGATTCGGTGAAGCATGCTCTGTCTTTTTTTTTTTTTTTTCTAGTCCAACTACTCCCTCTCGGGCATAGGCTGAGAGCCTGCACACTCAACCTCTGAACACGGTGAGACCCGTGAGGTCTTATTCCAGTCTAGGGAGTGAGACCTGCGAAGCACCCCGGCTCGAAGCAATCCCATCTCTGAAGCTGCTCCGCCTCTGCGCTTCACCGTCTCACTCCCCAGACTCAGACCCTCACTCTCAGAATGCCACCTATTGAGCAATTAACTCATTAGGCATTGTCCCCCTGCAGCACATTTTGAATATGAAAATATTCATACAGTGCTATTTAATCAGGGAACAATGAGGGTATTTTTTGGGTTTTTATATTTTTTTTTTGGGGGGGGGGGGGGCATTTCGTGTGCTTTGGAATGGCACTGAAACTAGGTACAGCACAAATTCCATCCCAATAATATCTTCCCGTTGACATACTGGGATTCGAACCCGGGTCCATTGGATTACCAGTCCAGGGGCAAGACCATACTGCCACACCTCCCCTTAAAGGTCTGAGGCTTTAGAGGGAAAGGTGCGAAGGGTAATAATAATAATAATAATAATAATAGTTCTTAACCCTTAAAAAGCGGCTCACCACATAAGTCGTATTTAATAAAGCTGGACTATGTGGCGGCGCTCGACATAGGTCGAGTGGCAATTTCAGCACGTAATGTTGCTGAGAGAGAGAGACAAGTGGTGCAGAGACTAGCGAGCGTATGACGCTCCAGACCACCGCGGCGACCCTACTGACATGAATCTCAGCTCCCTCCTCCTCTCTCACTCGCTACAATACTGAATTAATAAGTACCGAATTACATGCTTTTTGCACGCGCGTTGCACGGTTATTGCAAGAAACTAGCCATCATAAAGATCGTTATGGTGTCATTCGAAACTCTGTTTATGCCTTTCAGGGATAGGTACTTGTTTTACGTTCTGTTTATTATTTAGCATGAAAATGATCACGTAACAGCCCTATTTGATTAAAAAACCCCGCTGGGCGTACAATAAAAAGCATAGCCGCTCGTGCTTAAAGTGTTAAAGTACGCATGCTAAGCTACTTAGCCCAAAACACATTGCGTATTCCGTTTCCTGTTCTACACCCCATCCCCTTGCTCATGGGAGGACGTAACGACTCAGTGCTTGTGAAAAACCTTTAATGCGCCACAAGCGTGGGCGCGATCGGGACCTGTGAAAGTCAAGATACAACACCAGCGAACCGCGGTATCTATAGTTGTACAATAACAGCAAAGTACAATGACACGAACGACATAATACATCTTGGGAAGATTCGAACCAACCTAAAAGCAGTGCAGACTGCATACAATCGAAAATACGGCGTCCAGGCCATAATAATAAGCCCAAATGGTAGAATAAAGATATTTCAAACTGCCTCTTGCTAAAATATTTGCTAAGATAGATTAAAATCCTCACAAAATGACGAAGAACGGGTGAAATTTGTAGAGCTACGACGCACGCCAAAAAGTGAATTAAGCAAAGTAAAAAGACCCTAGAGTTACATATTGCGAATCAAAGTAAAACAAACCCGCAAGAATTCTATAGTTATATCAGAAAGAAAAAAGTAGTTACTTCAACTGTTGGACCGTTAGTCGATGAAAATGGAGAATACACCAAAGACGAAGTACAAATGAGTAATGCCCTCAATACCTTCTTTGCATCAGTTTTTACAACAGAAGACCTCAGTGATATCCCTACACCATCGCCGATTCAGATTGATAATTCAGATGTTCTAAGCAAAACACTGATATTCCAAAAAGGCAGCAAATCCCTACCCAGTAACTATCGTCCAATTAGCTTAACCTCAGTTGTATGTAAAATGCTAGAAACGGTCATAAGAGACAGACTCGTAAATCACTTAGAGGAAAATAACATACTTAAAGATACTCAACACGGCTTTCGTAAAAAACGTTCCTGTTTAACAAACCTCTTACACTTCTTCCACGATATCCTCAACCTCTACGATGAGAGTAAAGCTGTAGATATTATATACCTTGATTTTCAAAAGGCCTTTGACAAAGTTCCCCACAAACGTTTACTGCTAAAACTAAAAGCACATGGAATACAAGACGGTGTGTTGAAATGGATAGAAAATTGGCTCAGCGACAGAAAGCAAAGAGTAGTCATAAACGGTAAGGCATCTAAATGGACCAATGTAAGTAGCGGGGTACCCCAGGGATCGGTACTAGGACCAATTATCTTTCTAATTTACATCAACGACATAGATGAGGGTCTCTCCTGTACAATCTCAAAATTTGCTGACGATACAAAAATTGCAAATAGCGTACTCTCAACAGATCAAGTTGATGATTTGCAACACAATCTAGATAAATTGTCACATTGGGCCCAAATTTGGCAAATGAGTTTCAATGCGGATAAATGTAAAGTACTACATATCGGATACCTAAATGAGAAAGCAAACTATTCGATGCATGGCACTCAGCTTAAGAATGTAATCAGAGAAACCGATCTGGTAGTAACAATATCGAGTAACCTAAAACCGAGTCAACAATGTTCAGAAGTTGTTAAGAAGGCAAATAAAATAATTGGCTTTATAGGCAGGTCATTTGAGCATAAATCCAAAGACGTTATCCTAACCCTTTACAATTCCTTAGTCCGCCCTCTTCTGGAATACTGCGTTCAATCCTGGTGCCCTTATTACCAAAAAGACATAATCAAGCTAGAACGAGTTCAACGTAGAGTTACCAAAATGATACCTAGCCTAAAGAACAAACCATACGAAGAGCATCTTAGGGAATTAAATCTATTTCCTTTAACCCAGCGCAGATTAAGAGGTGACTTAATTCAAGTGTTCAAAATCATCAAAGGCATCGACAATATGAACTGTAGTAAGTACTTCACTATCGACCAATCTAATTACACGCGGGGAAACGGTTGCAAAATTATTGGTAAATCTTTTAACTCACACGAATCTAAGAAGTTCTTCTTCAATCGAGTTGTCAACTTGTGGAATTGGCTTCCCCGAGACGTTATAGACTGCAGCACCGTTGATTCATTTAACACCTTACGAGCGCCTATGCGGTTTATTTATGTGTACCGCCCAGCGGGGTGTTTTTAGCCAAAATAGGGCTGTTTACGTGATCATTTTCATGCCTAAATAAGACCCTTAAAGTAAAACAAGTACCTCTCTCTGAAAGGGCATAAAACGAGCTTTCGAATGACACCATAACGATCCTTGTATGATGGATAGTTTTTCCCTTGCAATAACCGTGCAACGCGAGTGCAAAAAGCAGGTAATTCGGTACTTTCGGTACATAATTGAGTATGTAGCGCGTGAGAGAGGGAGGAGGGAGCTGAGATTTGTGTCAGTAGGTTCGCCGCGGTGGTCTGGAGCAGTCATACGCTCGCTAGTCTCCTGCCACCACTTGTCTCTCTCTCTCAGCCACATTACGTGTGAAATTGCCACTCGAGTTATGTCGAGCGCCGCCACATAGTCCAGCTTTATTATTTACTTGACTTATGTTGCTCGCCGCTAGGGGGGGGTAGAAAGAAATTAAGGAAGGTTTGAACTCCTCCCTAGACAGAATATCGCGACAATCAAAACCGGTCGACTGACGTAACTGCGTTTGTAAAGGTGCATAGACTGGGATTATTTTATATCCTCCGGGTCCAGTCCCGTTAAAAACTAAACAAACAACCCTATTTCCCCTACTAACTTCCTAGTCCTGCCACCGGACGTATAGTTCCAGGGCA